>QFDD01003340.1:0-21000 GCA_006871305.1 Vachellia collinsii | reverse complement strand
TTTTGCTCAAACAACATATTTTGAGTATAAGTAAATAATTAACTAATTTTTTTCTTAATCTTTGTAAATTTATCTAACTTCTACATCTATAACAAGAGGAAAAAAATTAATTATCTAACTTCTACATCTAGAACAAGAGAAAGGAAGAAATATTTAAGGTAATCCACACTCTTTTAGGTGTTTTTTTATCCTTTTTAATAGTCATTTCGTGGTTTTAAAGATTCCTATTTTTTTTCATATATTTAGATTTTAGAAAGAGTGATGAAAAAGAAGTAGAAATTAATATGATATTAAAATTTAGTATAATTAATAAATATATTGAGATAATATTAAAAATCATTTGAATTTCATAACACATTTAATGGGTTTAAACTATGTTTCGTCACTAGGTATGAATCAGTTAGAAATAAGAAGGCAGAATAGCGTAGGAGTATATTTCAACATTCAACTGTGATGTTAAAAGTAAACAAACATAGCTTCCACTTTCATGTAATCTGTCATAGCCTAACATAGTTATTGTGACTTGGTTGGGCACTTAAAAAAAAATAAGAGAGAGAACATGGTATCAGAACATAGTATTATGGCTATATTTGTAGTTGAGAAAAAGTGAGAGCGGTTATAGCCGTCTTCACAAATGATCAGTTGATGGTCCCTCAAGATAAAGATTGAAGAGTGCATGCATAAGGAAATTCTGTTGATAGTGAAACTTTTAGGAAGAATGGTTAATTTGGGATTCTTTGTAGCTCAATTCTCAAATCAATTAGACTACGAGTAAGCTTTAACTTGTGGTCAATGGCTCATCAAAGATCACTACCTTACTGTACAGACATGGAAGTAGACTTTGACCCAAAAGGCAATAACATCTCAGAAAAGACCTCTTCTTTGCCCAATGGAAGTTTCGGCTTTTCAAGAAACAAAAGGTCCTTTTATTGATATCATTTTAATATTCCAAATATTCATTACAAGAATTTAGTACAGCCGAAAGGGATTGCACTGAAATTTTTCCACACATACATACATATATAATTTCTCAGATCAAATTACGTATTCGCATATCTTTGCATTTGAAATATTGGTTCTACACTTGCGAATTTTGTTTCTTAATCGTGGTGACATTGCATTCCGTTTCTTCTTTCTCCAATCCCATGGCTCCTCAGGTTGGACAATGCCCACAATCCAACTTTCTTTGTTTTAGCTTCATTTTCCCACTACAACACAAAGCTGTAAGTTTAGAAACATACCAACAGAGCTAAAAAACATATAAAAACATATAAGCTTGGTCTTACTTACATTTCTTAATTCTTCTCTCTTATCATAATGGGAATAGTACCAGGCACACCCCTTCTTTAGCAGCAATTCCTTATTAATAAATAAAAAAATCAAGGAGTAAAGTTAATTAAGTGACTTGTATTAATAAACATAACCGAGCTCCATAACGTGAGTGTAAGTGCGAAAATACCTAAACAAAAATGTTATCGTAATAGATATCTCCAACCAAACGTCCATAACAGTCTATATCATATACATGGATCCTCAATGATTTTCCTTGGATGATCTTAATCAATTCATCTGTCGCTTCTTTACCATACAGCATTTGACTTTCTGGTGCATCAATGCCCCTAATTTCAATTTAGGAGACACCTCAGTGTTCAACTAATTAACTATATAGCATAAGAATAACAATAGTATTTGAATAATTTATAAAGCAAAACAATACTCAAACCACCCTTCGAATTTGATTTTATTAAAGAGGCTTCCTCACGGTGCTTATCGAAAAAGGAATATTTTAAATTTGAAAATAGACTGGAAGCTTATTACCATAGGTATTAAATTTAAGAGAAGTCCATATGAGTTTTCAAAATATAAAAGATATTTCTGTACTGAAAACAAAACAAAGGGGAGAGCAATGTAATTTACTCTAACTTATATTTCATTATTACCTTAGACGAATCCGATACTTATGCCCAAGAAATTCCTCATTTTGAAAGTTAATCACACTGAAAAAGGACAGCAGATGTTTTTTAGTACATTTGGGAAGGAACTTTATCAGAGTTCATTATGATGACCAGAGAATCCCAAACACATCCATTTCGAGAGTTGATGAAGAGATTGTGATGATACGTACCAATGTTCAGAATTGATGATTTCTTGATCAAGAGCATTGGCCTCTGCATAATTCCTTAAGGCACGAGCTTGTTTTCTTTTGAGGCTTGTTTCAAGAACATGAGATGCTCTAACATAGATGGTTATGGTATCGCCATCCGCCACTTCTCTTGCATCAACCTGGAGTCAAATAAATTATGTGACATGAGTATCCATCATAATATAATGATTAAGATTACAATTTAAATTGTAAAATTGATGAAGTAATAAATGAATTAATAAGGTGGCACTCAGACTCTTGCCAACTCACCATCAAAGAAATGCAAGAAACAGAGTAAAGGACGAAGAAGCCCGAGGCCAAAGGTAATTGACTATGGTCTAAAGGTAAAATATCCAACACTATAATACTATGCTTCAGTAGAATTCAACACCCTAATCTTATTTATGGTATATCTAGCATCCTAATACTATTTTCTCTAATCTTAATTACAGTGCGTTCAGCAACCTAAACCATAAATAAGATTATCATGCTTGATGTAATTAAAAAATACCATTAGGAGGTAGTTGATGCATCATAAATAAGATTATGATATTGAATGCTTGTTTTGCGGTGTAATTAAATAAAACTAGAAATATTAAATAAAATGCCACGAATATATGATAAAAGAAATGTTGTTCTTACCGGTAAGGTATGGAGTTCAAGTTTGACTCCTTCAGGCAAGGATTCAAAGGTTTTATGATTTGCACATGTGGTGTGTGGCAGAGGAAGACCATAGAAACGCAATAATGCCTGTTAGATTAAACAAAACAAAACTTTAGTATATATGGACATGTTTGATGTTATGTTTTCTGAACAATTTCGTTTTAGAATGATAAAGGGAACAGAAAAAGTAGTTAGAAAATATGTTTGTGGTTGCATGTTCTGAACAGTAAAAAGAAAAGATGTTCTGAGAAAACAAGCACATCTTTTTTATGTTCATTTTGTTACTTTTTTTCACGAAACTAGAGAAGAGGTAAAAGACATTGTATTTTCATTAAAGAAATCAAACCTTGACTTCATCCTTTGGATGCTCTTTGAGGGCCTTGATGATGAGCTCAGATATTTCTTTAGTAGTTTGAGGAACTTGTTCAGAATTTTTCCATGCATCTATGAGTTTTCTAAACCTGAATAATTTGATTTGTTTTTTTTTAAAAAAAAGTTAGAATGAGTAGTTTCAAAACCATGAAAGATTAAAGGCTAATAGTGAAAAAGTGTGCAAGTTGATTACCAAATAATCTGAGTCACATTTGGTGATGAAACAAGTTTGCGTAATCTTTCAGAAATCTTACCAAATACAAAATGACACTAATCACTTGCAAGAATTGAGGATAAATTTTTAAAAGGTTGGAAAAAAAATATAAATTTTCAAAAGGACATTGATATGTGTGTGTGAGAAATTAAAGAAATTATAACATTCTGGCTTATTAATAAATGAAAGTACAAATTAGACAAATATCTAAGCAAACCACAAAATAATAACTGACATAGAAATCCAATATAATCAAGAGAAAATTAATATTGAGTCCTTCAACTTTAAACTCATTTGTGACTGAGTGTCTTTTATCTTTTCAATTTTTATATCCATGTCATTGTCATCTCCACTCAACTGGGTCATCTATGTGGCAAGGGTGGATAATAAACTTTGTTGGCAACGCAGCACCACGCGGAGGGCTCCAGAAGACGGAGAGGAAGGAGGAAAAACAACAAGAGGGACAAACCCAGTTCCGGCGGCCGACGGACGGAGGAGAAGAATTTGAACTTCCGAGATTGGAGGTGGGATTTGAGATTCTTCTTATTAAATCAATCCCTTTTTATTAAATCAAACATCAAAAGTGATTCGAACCAAGCTTTTTCTGTCAAAAGCAAGAAAAACGGATTTCCCAGAATGTGTTATGGGTTTCAGACTAATTTTGACCCCAAAAGATGCAACTTTGGATCTTTGGTCATATGTATGTAGTTCAGATCAAAGGAATTTCCCACTCCGAAAGACGAACCCCAGCATCACCATTCACCCGCCTTGCTCATCTCTTCTTTTCGTCTCAGTTCACATTCTTCTCCTCCGTCCGTCGGCCGCCAAAGCTGGGTTTGTCCCTCTTCTTGTTTTTACCCTTATTTCCCTCAGCGTCATCTCCGGTCATCCACGTGTGTCAGAAATTAAGGGAATAATAACATTTAACTTAAAATTTAAGAAGAGTAGAAATATACTTTCATCTAGACAAACCATAATATAATAGCTAACCCAAAAATCTAATCAAATATAATCATAATATCTCATATTTGTAATCTCAATTTAAAAGATGTCCAGTAATAAACGTCGGAGTGAGTATCTATACATGTGTGTGTGAGAAATTAAAGGAATAATAACATGAAACTTAATAAAAAGGAGTACAAATAAGTCTTTACCTAGACCAATTACAGGCTAATAGCCAACCCTAGAATTTAATTTAATCAAATATAATCATAGCATCTCAGGTTTATACCCATAAGTTATATATATAGAATATAGTAGTAAAAGATGTAAAATCTATAGCACATCAAGATGGGTCTCAGCAGTATATACAAGTTATATACCTGATGACTGTGATAGAACAGGAACAGATTTTGACCGAGAAGGTAGATGGGTTCCGATGAAAGACGTTGAGAAGAAGATGAACGGAAGTCAAGAACGGTGGGAGGTTGATGAGACATGAAACTACAGGTTGCCATCGTCTCTTGATATGATGATGATGAGCAGTCTTTGTGTTTTCTGAGTCTTGGGTTCATCCAGATCTGATAACGCACACAGCAAGAAACCACTTTTACTAGGGAATTCATATACTTTAATTATATACAATATTATCATTATCATTTAATATATCTCTATCTAACTATACATAAATATATAGAGATATATTTGAAAGAGGTAATATATATAGAAGAACCCCAGAAAAGCTCTCAAAGACCAAGTAATTTAACAAGGGAATGAATGGCGCGTTCGAAAGTATGTCAAATCTTCACACGAAAAGAGAAATACCCAGAAGAGTATCAACAACTAGTGAGTTGAGAAAAGAAATAATTTAGAGGAAGATCAGAGGAGAGCCAGAAGTAAGAAATGCAGAGATTGTGGATTTGGTAAATTTTGTAACAATGGCGTAAGGAGAAGCTTTGAACAAAGACTTTATATCTCCCATTTCCTTGGGAGCGTGACAATGGAACATGGGGGGTAACTTGAAGATAAACAAAGAATAAGGACGACATGCCCAAACGAAGCATTAGGCTACAGGTGTAATTGTTACTTAATTTAGGTCAGAAATATGTTTCTTTCTGAAGATGTAAGGATCGAGGAGTCAAAACCTGCAAAGCCGTAAACAGTCTCGCATGGGTTTCTGCAAAAATGGTTTGTTGCTGCAAGAATGTGAGATTGGTCAGATTGAGAATGACCCTTTATATAGGAGTAGATAGATAATTTGGGATGGGGCCAAAAAAAAAAAAAGACGGATATTTTGGGCATAACAAAACAAACGTTGTTAACGATGGAATTAAAATAGCGGGTGGTAAATACGAAATAACATCCCTGTGTCCGACTATTTCCTAATAAAATAATTAAATTACGAAATTCAATCTGTTCCTAAACGTTGCCTCGGCTGTCTTGTATTTGGAAAACGTTTGACTTAATATTTTGAAATTTAAATTCAATCATTAACAAATAATTGAATATTAAAATTCAATCATTAACAAATCGTTAAAATTCAATCATTAACAATTAATATTAAATTTTTATAAACTTGTTAACACGCGCAAAAGCTGCACATAAAAATGATTATATAAAATAAATTAGTGAATTACAAATCTTAAACAAATAATAGTAGATTTCCAATGAAATATCGATACAACAAATATTAAATTGCTTCTTCGTCATGTTTAACTGATGTATGAATATTTTTATAAGTTATTCTGAATAACACAAAAGAGAATAGAGAGAGGAAGAGATAGTATACTGGGGAATTCATACATTTGAATTACATACTACATTATCATTATCATTTATCTCTATCCGACTACTTATATCTTTAAGCGGTAGAACATGACACAAGAGATAATAGAGAGAGGGGGGAGAAAGTCAGATTTGGTTATTTGAAGTTTTGAACTCAAGAGATAGCCCCTTTATATTGAGTGAACTGAATCGGTAGAGTAGTTGAATGCTTAGTCTTGGGTTCATCTAGATCTAAAAGTAACGCATACAGCAAGAAAACACTTTTACTGGAAAGTTCATATACTTTAATTATGTACATCATTACCATTATGATAAGTCAAGGTCGATTTCATGTAGACTCAGTTGGATTCTGCATTGACTCAATTGGAACTAAAGGAAGACGAAGACACTGACGAAGATGAATTCTAACTATGTGGTGCGCTCCTCTCACGATCGCTCTCATTTGCTCTCTCACCGGCCGAGTTCTGTGATCATTTAAAGGGAATTCCTACCGAACAAGGTGACGTGGGCTAGGTTGGAAGTATGGTCAGAGTTGACCCTGTGCTTGTGCAGGCCCTAGCACGTGTCAGAGTTATCACTGTACATATACATATATATTCAACAACAAAAACATATTTCTATTACAAGTTTTAGGACCACACTTACACCAAGAAAATCTATATATATACTACAGCTTTTTTCTAGGACCATATTTTTTTTATCAAATTGTAGAGTAATATTTGCATCAAGTTTATTACATCCGTTGTAACAAGTTCCACAATCACACATACATGATCATGTTACCTATTTTTTTATGTGAATTTATACTTTAATAATAATATTTTAAAATAAGACACATGGTTACATGTTATTGTGGAACTGAACATCATGCGTATGAAAAACTTACCTCAGCATTTTGTTCTTTCTATATTTTGCATGACCACATGACCCCCCTCCCCAACAAAAAAAAAAAAAACACACACATATTTGATGCTCAAAACCACCGCTTGCTTCTTCTTTTTTCTTTCTTAATCTTTTTATTTGCTAAGATTTTCTCTTTCATTCACTTCCTTTAAGAAGAGATAAAAAATTATGAAGAAAAATAAAACAAAACTCAATCCCAAAAATAAGAAGGCAGAATAGCGTAGGAGTATATTTCAACATTCATTTGTGATGTTAAAAGTAAACAAACGTAGCTCCCGTTTTCATGTAATCTGTCATAGCCTAACATAGTTATTGTGCCTTGGTCCGCCACTACTCTTCTCAATTTAATGTTAAGATTTTCAATATCAATATCATAGTTAATAATATTCTTTGCAATTAAAAAAAATAAGAGAGAGAACGTGGTATCAGAACATGGTATTATGACTATATTTGTAGTCGAGAAAAAGTGAGAGCGGGTATAGCCGTCTTCACGAATGATCAGTTGATGGTTCCTCAAGATAAAGATTGAAGAGTGCATGCATGAGGAAATTCTGTTGATAGTGAAACTTTTAGGAAGAATGGTTAATTTGGGATTCTTCGTAGCTCGATTCTCAAACCAATTAGACTGCGAGTTAGCTTTAACTTGTGGTGAATGAAATTTTCGGCTTTTCAAGAAATAAAAGTTCCTCTTATTGATATCATTTTAATATTCCAAATATTCTTTACAAGCATTTGAAATGACGTATTCGCATATCTTTGCATTTGAAATGTTGGTTCTGCACTTGCGAATTTTGTTTCGTAATCTTGGTGGCATGGCATTTCGTTGCTTCTTTCTCCATTCCCATGGCTCCTCAGGGTTGGGAAATGACCACAATCCAACTTTCTTTTTTTTAGCTTCATTTTCCCACTGCAACACAAAGCTATAAGTTTAAAAACATACTAAAAGAACTAAAAAAACATATAAAAAGATATATGTTAGTATATTAATCCAGGAGCCCTTTTTGGGAGGAGAAAAAAATCAACATAAAGTTTCTTTGTTTGCATAAACTTTCTTTTCCCCATAGTCTTGATATGCCTCGAAGTCTGGAACAAATAAGTTTCTTCTTACTTACATTTCTTAATTCTTCTCTCTTATCATAATGGGAATAGTACCAGGCACACCCCTTCTTCAGCAGCAATTCCTTATTGAAAAACAAAAATCAAAGAGCAAAGTTAATTCAGTGACTTGTATTAATAAACATAACTGAGATCCATAACGTGAGTGCAAGTGCGAAAATACCTGAACAAAAATGGTGTCACAATAGATATCTCCTACCAAACGTCCATAACAGTCAATATCATATACGTGGATCCTTAAGGATCTTCCTTGGATTATCTTAATCAATTCATCCGTTGCTTCTTTGCCATAAGGCATTTGACTTTCTGGTGCATCGATTCCCCTAATTTCAATTTAGGATACACCACAATGTCCAACTGATTAACTATATAGCATAATAACAGTAATATTTGAATAATTTATAAAGCAAAATAATACTCGAACCACCCCTCTATTTTGATTTTATTACAGAGTCTTCCTCTCCGGTGCTTATAGAAAAAGGGGTATTTTGATTCTGAAAATAGAACCAAAGCTTGTGTACCAAAGACTTTAAATTTAAGAGAAGTCCATATGAGTTTTCAAAATGGAAAAGAGAATTATGTAATCAAAACAAAACAAAGGGGTGAGCAAGTAATTTACTCTAACTTATATTTCATTATTACCTTAGACGAATCCGATACTTATGCCCAAGAAATTCCTCATTTTGAAACTTAATCACACTGAAAAACACAACAGAAGGGAAGGAACTTTATCAGAGTTCATTTTGAGAGTTGATGAAGAGATTGTGATGATACGTACCAATGTTCAGAATTGATGATTTCTTGATCAAGAGCATCGGCCTCTGCATAATTCCTTATGGCTCGAGCTTGTTTTCTTTTGAGGCTAGTTTCGAGGACATGAGATGCTCTAACATAAACGGTTATGGTATCGCCATCCGCCACTGCTCTTGCATCAACCTGGAGTCAAATAAATTACATGACATGAGTATCCATCATAATATAATGATTAAGATAATAATAATTCAAAATGTAAAATTAATGAAATAAGGTGGACCAGGCACCCAGACTCTTGCCAACTCGCCATCAAAGAAATGCAAGAAACAGAGAAAAGGACGAAGAAGCCCACGGCCAAAGGTAACTGACTGTGGTTTAAAGGTAAACCATCCAACACTTTAATACTATTTTTCAGTAGAATTCAACACCCTATTCTTATTTATGGTGCATCTAGCATCATAATATTATTTTCTCTAATCTTAATTACAGTGCATTCGTTCAGTAACATAAACCATAAATAAGATTACCTTGCTTGATGTAACTAAAAAGAACCATTAAAAGGTAGTTGATGTATCATAAATAAGATTAAGATATTGAATACTAGTTTGCCGTGTAACTAAATAAAAATAGAAATATTAAAATAAAATATCACTATTATATAATAAAAGAAATGTTCTTCTCACCGGTAAGGTTTGCAATTCAAGTTTGACTCCTTCAGGCAAGGATTCAGAAGTTCTATCATTTGTATATGTGGTGTGTGGCAGAGGAAGACCATAGAAATGCAATAATTCCTATTAGATTAAACATAACAAAACTTTAGTATATACGGGCATGTTTGATGTTATGTTTTCATAACAAATTCGTTTTAAAATGATAAAGAAAACAGAAAAAACTAGTTTGAAAATGTGATTTTGGTTACACGTTCTGAACAGTAAAAAGAAAAGTTGTTCTGACTTTTGAGAAAGCAAGCACATCTTTTTTATCTATTGTTACTTTTTTTTTCCTACGGAATTAAAGAAGAGGTAAAGGAGATTGTATTTTCATTAAAGAAATCAAACCTTGACTTCATCCTTTGGATGTTCTTTAAGGGCCTTGATGATCAGCTCAGATATTTCTTTAGTAGTTTGAGGAACTTGTTCAGAATTTTTCCATGCATCTATGAGTTTTCTAAACCTGAATAATTTGATTTGTTTTTTTTTTAAGAAAAAAGAGTTAGTATGAGCAGCTTCAAATCCTTGAAAATTTTAAGGCAAATAGTGAAAAGTTACGCAAGTTGATTACCAAATAATCTGAGTCGCATTTGGTGATGAAACAAGTTTGCGTAGTCTTTCAGAAATCTTTAACAAAGACAAAATGAAACTAATCACTTGCAAAAATCGAGTATAAATTTTTAAAAGGTTGGCAAAAAAATGATAAATTTTCAAAAAGGTCAAAAAGTTCTAAATGATATGTATGTGCGAGAAATTAAAGGAATTATAACATCCCGGCTTATTAATAAATAAAAGTACAAATGTGATTTTATCTAAGCAAACTATAAAGTGATAGCTATCCCAAAAATCCAATATAATTAACGAAAAATTAATATTTGAGTCATTCAATTTTTAACTCATTATAATTTAATCTCTTAATTATGATTTGGTGCAATTCAAATCCATGTACTTTTAATTTATTTATAATTAACTCAGTCATTTTTCTTTTAAATTTTTATGTCTTTATCATTGTCATCTCCATCTTCACTGTGGCAGGAGTGGGTAACAAACTTTGTTGGCAACTCAGCACCACGCGTATATAGATGTCCAGTAATAGACATTGGAGTGAGTATTTATATATGTGTGTGTGTATGAGAAATTAAAGAAATAATAACATTGAACTTAATAAAAAGGAGTACAAATAAGTCTTTATCTAGACAAATCACAGTCTAATATCTAACCCTAAAATTTAATTTGATAAATTATAATCACTAAGAGTGTGTGTGTGTATGAGAAATTAAAGGAATCATAACATTCAACTGAATAAATGAGAGTATAAATGAGTTTTATGGATGCAAACCACAAGCTAGTATCTAACCCAAGAATATAATTTAATCAAATATAATCATAGCATCTGAGATTTATACTCATGAGTTATATAAGATGTAAAAACTATAGTACGTCAAGATGGGTCTCAGCAGCATATACAAGTTATATACCTGATGACTATGATAGAACAGGAACAGATTTTGACCGAGAAGGTAGATGGGTTCCGATGAGAGACGTTGAGAAGAAGATGAATGGAAGTCATGAACGGAGGGAGGTTGATGAGACATGAAACTGCAGGTTGCCATCGTCCCTTGATATGATGATGATGATGATGAATGGCGCGTTCGAAGGAATGGAAATGAGAAATACCCAGAACAGAAGAGTAGCAACAACTAGTGTCGCATGGGTTTCTGCCAAAATGGCTTGTCGTTGATGTGAGATTGGTCAGATTGAGAATGACCCTTTATATAGAAGTAGATAGATATTTTGGACTCGGGCCAAAAAAAAAAAACAAAAGGACAGATATGTCCGACTATTTCCTAATAAAATATTTATGAGTGCCCTTTTAATAAGCCTTTTCCTGGCCCAACTTTAGTCTACCAAACAGGCCCTTTTAATAAACATTATTATTCTAATTATAACAAATAGATTATGAAATTGGGTAAAAATCCGTTCTTCTTGACTCACAAAAGGTTCAAAATTTGATGCATGAAATTTAAACACCTACAAAAAAAATAAACGGATTTTCTCTAATGATCACTGAGTCTGCAATATTTCCCTCAATCCTGAATGTTCAAATCAAAATTTCACTTAATTCTGAATTTAGCCAAGGAAGAAGAGGACAATACTTTCATTTTTGAACAAAAAGAAAAAAAAACCATTTATGAAAAAGCAAAGTAAACCTACTTTTTCTTTTTTTTTTTTTGCCAGCAAGTAAACCTACTTTTTCATCACTTCAATCAGATCACTTCATCAGGTCAAAAAAAAAAAAATCAGATCACTTCATAATGTTATTAGTGCTCTTCTTGTGTCAGATCTCCTTAAAATCAAATCATACTGTTCTTAATCAGTTCAATACATTCTTTTCAAATTTAACATATGCGTAAATTCCTAGGCCTTTACATTAGATCTACCCAACACAAATGAATTTTTCCCGCTTCATGAACACTAAATCTTCAGATTTTAATTTACACTTTATTCTAAGATAGGATAGATGATTCAGAACTCTTAATTTGATTTTAAAAGGATGCGATATTAACCATCATTTTCAAGATATAAATGGAGGAAATCATATTAGTTTTAATAGGAATTGGCATGTTTCAATTAGACATGTCTTAATTTTTTTTTTAATTAAGAGGGTGTTTTGATCTTTCAAAAACACTAAAAAAAAATTTTGGTAAAACAACTTGACCTTATTTGGGATTCGTTAAAATCAAAGGCATTAATATAGATTTTGGTATTTTAACTGGAACAAAATTCTTCCAAATTTTTATTGTTACAATTTGGTTAAAATATATGAAGTTTTCGTTGATATCATTTTAATATTCCAAATATTTTTTACAAGAATTCAACCATTTTAATATTTCAAATATTTATTATATTTAGTACAATCAATCCAAGAGTTAGAGATTGAATTGAAATTTTTCCACACATACACACATATGTAACTGTAAAATCATAACGTTGATTGATCCCACCTTTATCTTCTCTCCCCTGTTAGATACGTTTTCTAAGTTTCTTTCCCATAGTTCTTCTGACTTTCCATGAACCAAGAATCCAATCCACCTGCCCTTTTCTTCTTCTCAAAAGTTTAACACAAGAGGCTCTTCACCGAATCCAGCACCACGACGCAAAGAAAAAACCCTCTGTATTCTTCTTGGTTCTTTCATCATGTCGTTATAACATACTCACCATCGTATCTCTGCCTTCTTCTTCAGGCACCTTCACAGATCTCTCTATGAGGGATCAAATCAGAAGGTGAGAGACTGAGCCACTCCGGTGAGGGAACTTTGAGGAATGTGGAATACATTATTCCCTCCCTCACTTCCCATCTCATTATTGTTACAATTTGGTATAAAGAAACTATAAAGTTTTTATTGATAAGGAATTGTTGGGTTAAAGTTTGTTCTGTAATTTTTTTTCCTATTTGTAATGTAATTTGTGCATTGATCTTATAAAATCACTTAATTCTAAATTTTATTTAAGATTATCTCAGGAAAAAGAATTATCTCTTATCTTTTGTTTTGTTCCTAACTTTAATTTAATACTTCCTTTAAACGCCAGGAAGCCACTATGAAACCTCACATGCTGCTGCTGCTGATGATAACTGTTATGTATCTCCTGGACATACATCCTACAGATCCAGGATTGGCAATACATTATCTGTAATCTTTTTACTGATTGATGAACTAGCTTCACTCCTTTACATGAGGATTTGAATTTTTATGAAAAATAATACTAAGTGACAGATATACTGAAGTGAATTAGTGAAGTATTTTTCATTCTGTGTTTATGTAATATATATTTATTCAGATTTTTTAAAAAAATGCAGGAAAGTACTATGAAACTCCTTATGCTGAAGATGATTATTAGGTATCCTCTCCAGATGCACCCTACAAGTCTAGGAATGGTAATGCATTACTACTAGCTTCAACTCTGTGCATTTATATGGGGATTTACAGATTTTTGTGAAAATCAATTAGAGTTTAGAATTGATTAAAAAAAAAATCGGCAGGCACTAAAACGAAAAATACTAATGTAAGATACTTTTTCATCGCTTCAATCAGATCAGTTCATAATGTTCAAAAGTAAGCTTCTTGTAATGTGTCAGATCTATCTAGAATCAAATCATAATGTTCTTTAATCAGTTCAATACATTCTGTTCAAAGTTAACATATGTGTAAAATCCTAGACCTTTATATCAGATCTACCCAAGCCAAATGAATTTTTCCTGCTTCATGAACAATAAATCTTCAGATTTTACACTTGTTCTTCAACTTCACAGTGATAGCTTTGGTACATTTCAAGAGTATGCATATAAAAAAAAAAAAACTGAACATAAATCAATAATTTATTGTGGGTTTCATATTTGATCAGGAATTTTTTTTTTCCCTTTTTCCGGCTAAGAAGGATGAACTTTGCCAGAAGAAAGTCCTTTCCAAGCAGATTTCATGGAAGCAGTAGCAGAATTGAGAGCAGCTTCAATATACCTTTTAGAAGCAACAGAAGCAGCTTTTTCCATTAACCTACCCATTTTTCTGGCACTCTCAGCGGTTTGAACAAGGCCATCAAGTTCAGATTTTTCCATCTTCTCAAGCTCAAGCTCAAAGCTTCTGAACTCATCCATGGCGGATTCCATCACAGAGTCAAGATAGTCCTCTGCTTTCTGCAGAGCATCCTCTGCTTCTTCTTCCTCTTTCTCTGCCTCAAGCTCCATGGCTGCCCAGGCATTGTATGACTCAATCTCAAACAGCTTCATTAGGTCTTCTATGGTGGATGGATCAAAGTTCTTGTCTTGTAAAGCTTGGTCTGAGAAAAAGGTGAATTGCGAGAGAAGAGCTTCCATGTCTTTTTCCCTTTCCTCTCTCTCTTTTTCCCTTTTCCCTCTGTGAGAATTGAAGAACAAGATCTGAGCGGGTTCAGTGAAAGAAAAAGTGGGTGAGGAATTAATCATATTAAGGATGAGTTTTTTTTTTTTGGTGGGGTACACTAAAGGGAAAAGGTAGTCAGAAAATGGATTTTTTTTTATTAAAAAAAACCCAAATTCTTGGCTTTAGGTCTTTATGAGTTCATGAGGATTAATGTGGCTTCAATGAAATGTGGATTCCAAGTCAAAAGGCGAATTTTATTTGAACTATGATTTAGATATTATAAAAATTATTAGGAAAATTAGCTCAATTTTCAACACTTACTATTTTTTCCTTTGATTTTATTTTATGTCTAATTACTAATTTATAATTATAAAAAAAATTCAAAATCACTAAAAGGGAAGGTGGAATAGGAACATAGAGCCGTTGGTACATCTATTTCTGGGGACAAGAAATAAATTAAATAAATATAATGTTTGTATAAAAATATTTGTTGTTAGTTACCATAGAGAGAAGATAAGGTAAGGAGGTTGCCTTTTGATATCTATAAGGCACAATAATAGACCATTAGACTTAGATAGGGAATCTCAATCATGGAGGGGCAGTGGGGCCCATTCCTTTGAAATTTTGGGACTCACAGGCAAACAAAAGTACAAAACAGTAGAAGCTGCGAGTCAGTTTGTGGAATTCCTTGATTCTTAAACATAATAAATTAATATTTAAATTTTATTAAAAAATATAATTACATTTCTCAAAAGAATTGCATATAGTATAAGGTTACGTGTACTTAAGTATCAAATTCTGGCTATTTAGGTTTTGCAAACAAAATTGTACCTTTCAACTCATTCATCACAACAACTTGGTTTCTGACCGTTGGGTATTGCTGGCGCAAAGAATTTCTTAATTTAACTTAATTATTAAACGAGAACCTGTAAATCACTACTGGATGAACAATAATTTGCATAACACAAAGTCATCCTCCAATTTTTTTTTACAAGTTAAACTCCGAAAATATAACTTAACCTTTGTGTTTTTTAATAGTAACCAAAATTCAGAGAACTATTAGTAATTAATTTTCTTATCTATGACCTCTCTAACTTATACTACCGTCACTTTCTAATGTAAAAGATCGTTGGGAGTTGAATTTAGTTTTAATTTCTCAAAATAATATCTCAGTCAATTTTATCTTTTGTATTTATAATTTTTTTCTAAACTAATTTATTTAACTTGTAAACTCGCATGATAATTTAAGTTATACAAGTATACTTTAAAGGGATTATGTCACATTTGTCATAATTAATAATTTATTTAATTTTATTAATCTATCTAAATTAGTTAAATAGTTCTTATATTAAGAATCGAAAAGAGTATTATCTTCCCCTTTTAGTCCACTTTTCACTTATCAATACATCATCATCAACAACAACAATAAAACCATATTAGGTAGGGTTAGACTATATGAATCGTGCTTGTTATTATGTTCTATCAACAAGTCTTTCTGGTTATCCATATTATAAAAGATTCAATGGAATTTTATTTTTACATTAGTTATCTCTAACTTAATATAACCCTTCTCCTTTAGCCCAGTTATTAGACATAAACAAATCTATCAATACATCGGTAGATCAATATTTAAGATATTTTACGAGACATCCTCTAGTATTGTATGGAAGCGTGAGCAACATTATTTCTGACTTATAAATAATATTGTTTCTTATAATATATATATATATAAATCTTCATTTATAGTAATATGTTTATTATTATTTATCATTTTAACGTAGTCAATAAGTTTAATGGCAAGTCTGTATTGTTTGTAAATCATTGATATAAATACACATGCAAGCCCAAAAGGCCTAAAGGTCATGTAATGACAAGCCCAAAAGGGCATTTCGGGATTGAGAGGAAATATTTTGGTGGCACAAATTCGAAATTCTCCAATGGCAATGCATATATAAAATTACTTTTAATAAAAAGATATTTGTAATTATAAAAATAACTGTCTCTGGTGAAAAAAATATATATATATATATACAGCCAAAAATGAAATTTTTTGGTCATGGCCCATTTCGTTCGATTATATGTAATTATTATACATTTTATTATTTACATTATTTAATTATCATAGTAATATAATTGAATGTAATCATGATTACAATAGACTACGGTAAATGAGATCATTATCATTATGTAGGTTTTACTATATAATTTAGATTACAATTTGTATAAATTAGTTTGTGGAACTTATATCTTTCATAAATTAATATTTAAATATTTATATTTTTCATTTTTAATCTCAATAGAGTTAAAAAACTTATTTAACATTTTTTTTATTTTTTATAGATAAAATGTAAATTTTATTTCATGATCATTTGGTAACATACTCATCATTATACTAAATATTATTTAGTATAATTATTCATGTGGGGCTGTGTCACTGAATATTATTGTCTAAAAAATATCAAACATTTCCTCTGCCCATAATATCGAAATATTTATTTGATAAATATTTGATATATTAACCTTTTTGTGCATAAGATGATTCTTTTTATTTTAAATATTGTCAGGACTCAACCAGATCAAAATGGATAGCCCTTATATACACATATAAAATGACATATTTACTATATATAATTGTGAGACGTAAATGATAATTTCTTCAAAATTTGGACTGCATATAAACAGTTTTAATTTCCAGGAAAAAAAATAAAACTATATTAAATAATTTCTTGGCAAAGTATATTTTATATTTTCTAACTTTATATCAAATTTCAATTTAATCCTTTAAATTGAAAAATACATTTTTAATCCCTTAATTCTAACATTCGGTTTCATTTAAGGAAAATGTTGATTATACAAATTTAAATTTTGATTAAAAACATGATTAAATTTAAAAATATATAAATAATTATGTTAAAGAATTAAAATTTAATTATATTTTGTTGGTATTTAATTACATAGTCATCATTTAAATTTGTCTGTTAAAAGAAATTGACAGCATTAAAAAAAGAAATTTAAATTTTACTTTCTAAATTTAAACGATCAAATTAAAATTTAATATAAAATAAAAGGATTAAATATATATTTTAATCATATTTTTTAATAATTATTTTTATTACAAATATAGTATCAAAGATGACATGGACATCAAATCTTAACTTACCAAAAGGCTTACATAATTTTTCATTAGACCATATATCAATACATAACAATTAATTAACTTTTTTAATATCTTAAAGAAATTAATTAACTATTATTTTGAAAGCCGGATGTAGTAAAAGAATATTTAATTTGATGAGTCATACTTAACGAAAGAGAATAATCCATCCCATTAAATTTTAAAAAAAAAATGTACTTGGATATGCGTGGGTATGCATTATACACTATATAGGCACCTAACAAGTCTATTTAAAGGCGTCTCTATTCCTCTAGTGAAGTAGCATTCTTTTTCACATAGCTTTTCCACCATAATTTCAATGGTTACACAACATCCACACACGCAACACATATGCACAGGGTTAAGTTATAAATTTATATTTTTTCTGAGACAATGTTGTTTTAATAAAAAAAATAGCTAAAATATACATTTAATCCTTTAAATTTACCTTAAATTTCAGTTTAGTCCCTTAAGTTTAAAAAGTACACTTTTAATCCTTTAATATTAACACCGTTAGTTTTACTTAACAGAAAATTGTGATTTAATAAATTTAGATGGTGATTTTGCAATTAAATGCTGATAAAATATGGTTAAATTTTCAAATATAAAAATAAGTATGTTAAATAATCAATATTTAAATACATTTTAACATCATTTAATTGCATAATGATGATTGAATTAACATTTTTCGTTAAGTAAAACTAACGATGTTAAAGATAAGGGACTAAAAGTATACTTTAGTCAAAAAAAATTTAAAAAATATTGTTACTCTAAAAGTTTTAAAATAGAGTAATGTTATCACATTCTGTTAAAAAACTAACGTTGATTATTAAAAATTAATGTTGAGCATTAACATTTTTAATAGTAAGTAATAACATTGCTCAATTTTAAAATTTTCGTAATATCATTGTTTCTAAAAAAACTTCCGATACAACATTATCTTTAGCAAAAAGTTGTTGAGGTGAATTTGCACCTTAACCCTACACACACGTGTACAATCTATTTACATATGTATATGCATGTATACATTATTTGGAGATTTTATACAAGGGTGATTTAATAAAATCTATGATTTATACTTTAAAAAATTATCTAAACGGCTCATGGGTTTACACAAAGCCAAGATGAAAAGTAACTTCTTAATTAAGGCAACGTGTAATTATACTTTTTCAAAATTTCATTAACGGGTACATAATAATTTTTATTTTTAATATAAGAATCAGTTAATATTTATAATTTTTTTAAACTAATCTGTCTAATTTATAAATGGATATATAATTTACTAATACTTATAAATAAATATTTTTAAGTAATATATTTAAATTTTTTAATTTTCGTACAAAAAAAGTGAACCGCTTTTATATTAAAGATAAATGGTAATATTGTATAATCCATGTTGTTAGGACAAGTGAGCTAATTTGGAAATGAGAACATAACAAGCAATTACAATTGGTCATGCCATGAATAGGATTACAATAGATTCTGCTTTCACAAATTTGGAGTACCTAGCACCTACCCATCATTATCTGATTCAAAATGCAAAACTTTAATAATTATTAATTCATTAAGTTATCATCATAATCTCTTACCAACCCTATCCAATTCCATTCCTGGCTTTTGCTTCCATTTGCAAGATTCCACTTTATCTCAATATTTTGCCTTTTTTCGGTTCATATCTTTAAATTACTGGACAGTATCATTTTACAAGTTTTTTTCCCTCAAACTCTTCTTTCATCTTATCGGTTTACCCCATAAGGCACGCCAAATGGAATTCTTTTATTATCAAATAAAAAGGAATATTTACATAGTTACGTTTTCAATACTCTTTCCACTAAAAACATTATTATTATTATTTTTTATTGATCTCATATCTCATAAACTTTTTTAAATTATTTCTCTCTCCCCATAACTTATTATAATATGTATTTGTGATATGCAAACATTTTTATTTGAAAAAGCATAGATGATGTGATATTTTTGAAGTATATAGTTATATCTTTTAAAATAAATGCATCTATATGTGTGTGTGAAGAGTGTCTCGATCTTCATAATTTTAATTCATAAATAAGCATGAGTATATTTTTATAAAATTGTAATATTTTATAAAAAAGAAAGAAATAACCTCTTCAAGACGTTAAAGCATGCATGCCAGTTAAAAATTACTAGAATATAGTAATATAAAAAATTCTATCAAACTCGTACTATTTTTTTTTTTAGCCGGAATAAATTTGTCCCATTTATAATCATGTTTTCGTGGATTTGATCAAAAGCCATAACGAGTTTTCATATTATTAAATAAATTTAACAGACGAATGTGAGAATTAATCTTGTGGTAATCTTAGGGTACACTTAGAATGAGGTGTACAGATATAGTTTTAGCTGTATGATGTGAACTCAGTGATTGCACTCATTATTTAATTTTCTATATTTTTTGAAATCGATATTATATGTCTAACGAAAGAAGTTAACCTCTTATAATGTGATAAATTAAGGTTTAGATTTTTGTTGAAAGATATGCCTACATTTAGTTGCTGACAATACCTTAAATAGGATTATCTCTAAAATGAGGACAACCTTAATTGGGAAAAAAAAAACTACATGACCTTTTATTGTATTATTAAACTTATTAATTCTTTATTTCAAATAAATCCATAAATGTAACCCTACACATAGATTAAGATAAGTGTTTCTTTAATATTCAATTTAAGAAAACTGTCCAAAACAACCTCTCATTGGTACAAGTTGTAAAGACTTTCGTCTTTAAAACAAGAGGTTACAATTTAATTTTTAATCTTTTTCAAAGTAAACCTAAATGAGCAATAATATTCATTACCCTCCATAACCCTAGAAATATTCATGTTCTATCCTTAATAGATGATACTCCTACATTGTTTTCTCTTAGAAATTTGGTAAAAAAAACACTTCTCCAATGTGCAATATATATTTGGCTATATGTAAAAGTTTTTAAAACAGAAGTTATTCAGGCATAATTAAAGATATGTTGTATATAGTTGATAGAGTTGCTTCACTGAAAATAAGTTAAACCCTCTTAAATTGAGGTTCTTAATCTGATGAATTTTTTTTTTTTTGAATAGAAATCAGAAAACCATTAATTAAAACATAAAATTACAAAGATTTAAGAGGGTAAAAGTCCCCCATCAACCACTGTCTGCTGTAAGGAAGGTGGTGGTTAATCAAATAAGCAGAAGTTTCCTATGTGATGAAATTTCTTAGCATGCACTTTTACCTAATTTTCCCAATTCTTTTAAAAACCTAAGGGTGACTTGTCACCATCCATATTTAAATACATTAATATTATGTGGAATGCACATATCCCTAAAAAAATTTTT
>QFDD01003339.1:0-22400 GCA_006871305.1 Vachellia collinsii | reverse complement strand
GAAGGACCTAAGTCAGACAAGGAAGCAATGAGTACGGCAAGCACAGAGTGGTCTTGATGAAACCAAGAAATGTAGGCTGGATTGGGTAGTCTCATGGAGAGTTTGAGTGGTGGTTGAGGAATAGAGCCATTAATGTAATCAACTAATTGCTGTCCATAAAGGTAAGGCATGATTAGAGCCCTCCAGACAAGATAATTATCTTGGGTAAGTTGTAACATAGTGTGGAAGGTTGGAGGGAGGGGTAGTAATGGCAAAGGAAGAAGAAGACCTGTTTGGTGGAGATGATATGGAGCTTGTGTTCGGTGATAGCGAGCCAAACATGTTGAGCTCCCAGGGCTCTGATACCATTCTAAGGCAAAAGAAGAAAAGACAGAAAATAAAGTTCTGAAAATTGTATTTGTATTGTCATATTCAAGTAGCTACATGAGCGTCTTTTTATAGAAATGACAACCCTTCTCTACTATAGCCTACAGTAGACACGGATACAAGTTGGAACAGGCTAAAAATAATTAAAGGCTATTACCTATTATTGTGACAGATTGGGCTTCATGGGCTTTTGTGGTTTGCTTGGGCTTCAATACAACAAAACTCCTTGAGGGTAAGAAACACCGAAAAAATAGATCCAGTATAGGAAGATATGGTTAATTGATTCTAAAAACAAATATGACAATAACACTAGTTTTAATTCTCTATTTTCTATTTAAATAAATTTTCTCATAAGGAAATAAGATAAAATTAATTCATTTTGTCTCAATTAACTTATCATTTATATTTAATTAAAGAATAAAAATTTAAAATATGGGTAAACTAAAACAATATTCTCAGTTTTACCTATTAATTTTCATAAAATAAAATATAATATATTAAATTCTATTATTTTAATATAGCCGGTCTAATTCCGAGTAAATTCCAATCTAATCCAACATAATTGAATCTCTATCTTACCCGGTTCAATGCCCGGTCTGCTTTTTGAACCTTGCAAAATAACAAATGTGATCGGAGAACTTGACCTAATGAATATAAACAACTTGATATAAATCTTGTCATGGCACACACTTAGAGACAATTAAAGTGGTTGTGCTCCTTACTTTAAAGTTAGGGTTATGATAGTCATCTTTGTGTGTTGTCTGCAATGTCCTGAAGAGAGGATGTTGCGGTGTATCATATCGACCACCACATAAATCAAGACCTCCAATGAAAGATATAATCTTTCTCTTATTGTGGCCCGCATCAGCATCCACAATGACAGTTTTCTGGTGATGAGTATAGATGAATCTGGCTTCCTAGCAAACATAAGAAAACAGGTTAATGTTAGTTTGACCATTTGAAAAGGGGAAAAAAGCATGTATCTGGAATGGCATTTCTGTTTAACCTTTCGTTTAACCCAACCATGTTCCTTTCCACTTGAACGAGGGCATAGCAGAACTCGAACGGAAGAGCCCTTGAAAAATTGGTGAGTGTCCTCATCATGAGTTTTCATATAGCCAGTTTGCAAATCATAATAATTCAAAGATAGGCAATGAAGAAATTGATCGATACATCATCCAAACTACGAAGTAAACAAATACAGCAGAGCTGCTATATGTCTGAGCAAATAAATCAGTATGAATTCTGCCATAGTTTTTCCCAGTTGGAAAAAAACCTTACTACAGAAATTGCGTCATGTGATGTTATGGCATGGCTTGATTTACAAAATAAATATATAAATTGAAACATAATTTAAATTTCTTTACCGTTGGATATCCAAGAATGCTTATGGAAGTAGGATCGTCCCACACAAGTAGCAACACTCTCACTCCTTCCTGTGATTTGATTTTGAGAAGATCACCTAAAGTGCAAGTTTTTGCACCATGAGCATATCTAACCAGTCTAACGTTGTGGTGCACAGACCACCCCACTATGTATACTAATCGCCGGGCCTGACTTATTGCCTCAAAGATGTCACTCAAACAATTGCCTTGCTCATAACTCTCACCACTTTCCATCTTCAAATTAGGAAGAATTAAGCCTTCATGAACATGAACGTCCTGATAGAGCCAAACCCGACCGCCCTTCCTAAGGGGAAAGTATGTACCTAGTATTACAGTATTAGAATATATTAATTAATAGAAAGATGAACTAAAAATACACAGATTTGGGGTTGAGGTCAAATTTTTCTTCAAGCGTTTTTGGGCTGGAAGAGCTTGTATTCGGAGGTACTTTTTTTTTTTTTTTTTTATCATTTTCTCTTCGAAAGCGTTAAAAAAAACCAATGATAACCATAAAAAATGTTAATTGTTAATGTTAATTTCTCAATAGTCAACATTAGTTTTTCAGCGGCTAAGGTGAATTTGCCCCAATTTTAACGGACTTGGTTAGCGTGCTGATGAGCTCCCTAATCCATTAGATTTGGGTAGTTTAAATTTGATTTTTTATTTTTATTTTTATGAAAAAACTTATTTTAATAAATAAAAAAATCTAAAATAAAATCAATCTCTTAACTATTATGTTTTTAAATATAATTATTAATTAAAAATTGTTACTTATTTTAAAAAACATCATATTTGAATTATCTAAATTAAATTTGATGGGGCTTGTCAAAATAACGAGCATCTGATCGGGTACAGGGCTGCAAGCCATGTAGCCTTGACATAAGTCCTATGTTTATATCAAAAAATAGAAAAACATACCTGGAACCCCACCTGCAGCTATGCCATGGCCATGAAGAGCCACCGTATCGAAAGGAATGTATTGAATGGATAAACTCAAGACAGCTCCATCTTTGCAAGGTTTCCCATTAGAACTAAGGATTGGAAAGGACCCTTCAATTTTAGTGCCTTCGAGTAACCGTTCCACCGGAACTCTAACCTCACCCATGAACTTTGAGCCCACCCAATCGCTATCTTTTACCACAAAACGCACTTCTGCAGCATAATGTGCTACAGGAACATTGAAATGCAGCATCCAGCTAGGGTTCTCATCGTTCTTAATCACAAATGTTCTTGCAATTACAGCACCAGCCAGAGATACAGTCACGTACGGATCACTAGTACTGATTTTCTTAGACACACACCCTTGAATTTTCCGGCCAAAATTCCCAACGTTCTGATGTAACCTATCTAAATTGGGCAGATTTCTGGCCTCTTTCACCCATATCTCTAAGTTTCCATGGAGAAGAAACACCTTTATGGAGCTCGTAGTGGTGTTAAACGGAACAGCTAGTTGGCCCATTCCATGATTTGAACCTCCAAAGGACACCGTTCTACCGGAATTAAGATGAGCCATGCAAGAACGAATTAACACCAAACAGTTCTTTCGCTCACAAAGGGTCCGAAATAGATCTGGTGAAAGCTGAATTGGGATGCAGAAGAACGAGCAATCTCAGTCTGACTATAAGAAGCGAGCAGACTGCAGAGCAAGCTTCAGATAAAAAAGGGATTGAACTGGTGTTGGAACTGACAAAGATTTGGAGGAAACTCTGGTTTTCAGTGATGATTAGTGGACTGCTGTCGAAGACAATAGGAAACAATCGCCGATGGAGTTACAGTAAAAATCTATGTATATTATTTTTTTTTTGCCATAAAAAATCTGCGTATATTATGTATGTTAACATTTTATACAAATGCATGGATCGAACTATTTTATTTTCCTTTCACCTAAATGTGTCGAGATAATGTTTTGATAGTTTGTATTTAGTTAATTTTTTGACATTTAAATTTTAAAGATGCTGAGACAGTTAACTTTTTTATTTTTTATGGTTGAGATAGTTAATTATTTATTTATTAATCCTCCATCATTCAATCTAAAACTTAATTAAAAGGTTGATATTGTTAATAAATGTAAGTCACCTTTTCATGTTTATCAAATTTTTTCAAATAAGTCATATTAATCTTTGCTTAACAATAATTAAATATGATAGAGTCAGGTCAAGGGGAGGGGATTAAAGAAGATAATTAGAAGTTTTTTTTTTAAAAAAAAGCCATATCAATTTACTAAAGTAACTTCATTATTCTAATCAAATTAAATAATTAAATTTTACATTAAGAACCATAAGCATTATGATTATAAACCAAGAAATTGTTACAATCCAACCATTTGTAAAATTTGTGAGAAAAAAAGTTCAGTTACAAATATTTACACTTGGCATTGGTGCTTAAAAAAAATAATTTTTAGGTAAACAATTCATATGTTTTAAATAATAAATCATTTTAAATGTTTTAATTTAAATATAGAGTTAAGGTGTATCCATCTTCCTAAACTATGTTATAGTACATTAAACATTTTAAATTAATTTTTTTTCATGTTCAATTGGTGCTCTAATGCATTTTTTTTATAAATTCAGTATCATAAAATATTTTTTATTTATATCTAGAATTTTAAAATATACAAAAAATAATTTAAAGCTGAAAAAAATAATTCACTGTAATACCAATAAATGCACCACATAATACTAAATGTATCTAGAAAAAAAGTACCTTAAAGTATTAAATGTCAATCCAACTAGCTTCTTAGCCTTAGGCTCATGAATATACAAAGTTAAAATTATTAACTTAATAACCATCAATATAAAATAAAAAAATCATTAACAAGTTATACTGATTGAACAGTGTTTTATTTCTTAAACTAGTAATTAAACGGTACTTAATTAATTACCATTGTTTAAAAAATCGGAATTAGACCAGTAATCATTTAACCGGCAACTTGTCTGATCTGATGGACTAGAGATTTTCAAAACTGAAATAAACTGGATTAAACCGGGGTGTACCGGTAAAAACTCGGTAACCTACTGGGTTAGACGGGTTAAGTGAGTCAATTGAAAAATCCTCCAAATAAACAGCAAAAACTTGAGAAGAAGAAGAAGAGAAGGTTTTCAGATGAGGAAGAAAAGGACGATACCATAAGGAGGAAGGCCGTTGTTCCGACGCCATCTTCTAAATCTCACCTGTGGTGCTGCTTTTGCTTCTTCAACGAAAAGGATGAGAGAGAGCTTCAGGGATCTAAGAGAGATAAAGATGAAAGAGAAAACGGAGAAGACGGTGTTGGGGGTGAGCCGGAGGTGGGGCTGATTCAAGTTTCAAATGCAACACTGCCTGAAAAGAAAAAAAAAAAGTATAAAACGTTAATGAGCCTATACTATGACTTAATGGTGCACCCTTTTTGATATATCTTAAAAGAAACAGTTCTAATATAATTATATTAGTGACATACTAGTCTACTTTACTAGTCTATGAAATATATATATATAAAAATATAAATTATGAAATTACATAAATAAGAGGGGATTTCTTCACTAAACTATTATTTTATTATAATATAACAAAACATCAACATTTTTTATGCCAAATATAATATTGTTAATTTTAATGATAGCAGGATAGTAAGATGAATATTCTCAAAATTGTTGTAATTTTTTTATATTTTATTATTATGAATTGAAATATAGCTATTTTAATATGATTGGTTTAATTCTGAGTTGATCCCGATCTGATTTACTGACTCTTGAACCGGTTTGGTATTTAGTTCTATTTTTTGAACATTGTTACTTACTTCCACCGCTTTTTACTGATATATTAAAAAATTATACCCTCAAACCTTACATATAACTATATAAGAAACAATTTTTGGGATGGTCAAGCCATATGTATAATATATGACTAGAAAATTAAAATATATCTTTTTGTCTATTTATTATCTTTAACCAAATTTTTAATTAACATAATTCAATTATCCGTATGAGTAGTAAAATTTAAAAGACATGTCAATGGAAGTCGTAAAAAAAGCCAACTTAGCAATCAAATCAGGCGGGCGATGGTTAAATGGGCGATAGCCACTGGTTTGAAGGTAATATATTTCAATTACACTTGAGGTATTGAGTCTATGTTTGTATCCAAGAAAAAAATTAAGTTTTGAAAACTCATTAAGATTAAAGCAAACTTTTGGTCTCATTGAGCATTTAAAGAAATATTTATATATTACCTACTAACAAGATCCTTAAGTCAGCAATAAGATTTAGACGCATAATGGACCTGTTTAGGAACCACGTTTGGGCTTGTAAAATGCATTCTGAAGGTTGGAAGTCCATTTATATTTTTTTGGAATGTTTGAAAATGTTGTTTTGCAAAAGCTATCATGGATAAAATGGAGCTTTTGGTAGAAGTCAGAGAAATTGTCGTTGGCTTGAATGGAAGGGCTTCTACCGTAGGGATTAATTAATGAGCTCAAGATCTGCCAGCCTTTGCTGTCTACACACCCGAAGAACTCATCTACCTCTAGCTTCCTCATTGTCTCACCTTCAAGCTTCCTCATCATCCACCTTGCAGCCTCAAGACTTTCATTGCATTTCCACCAAAATATGCAGTGTCAATGAATATTTCCCTTTACACATCCTTAATAAGACAACTCTTTAAAATGAGCTTCCAACTCTTTAAAATGATTTAATTATAAACTTTATAGGAATCCCATTTGTAAAATAAACAATTGTTTTGAGTGTATCACTTACAAGAAAAACCAAGCTATAAACTTTAATATCCAGAATATTTATTGAAAATACACTAGATAATTATCCATCGATTGGACCATAAATTGAACAAAATAATGGT
Source organism: Vachellia collinsii (assembly GCA_006871305.1). Classification (NCBI taxonomy): domain Eukaryota; kingdom Viridiplantae; phylum Streptophyta; class Magnoliopsida; order Fabales; family Fabaceae; genus Vachellia; species Vachellia collinsii. The sequence goes on along the minus strand of QFDD01003339.1, from coordinate 15,822 downwards.
GCATGTAACCTCTAACTTATCATGACCCTTCAAATCCTTTAAGTGGCATGATGATCCATGTAAACCTCTTTAACCCCTTTGATGGAGATTTTGATAATACCATATGCTACACAAGTTGAAGAAAACCTTCATAGAATGAGTTTGAACTAAATGAGATTACAGTCAAACCAATGACAAGAGTATATCCATAAATATCTCCAAGTCCTTCTCTATGAGCATGTTACCCCTAATATGCTCACCCCTTTATGGCATATGTGTTGGCAATTTAATAATCATCATTTAAAGGCTCATTTTCCTCCAAATTTGAGCCAAACATTTATCCATACTATTTCAATGAATACTTACTATTCAGAATATCTTATATGCATTCATGAAATAATATAACAGCTCAAACTAATGAGATAATAAATTGGAAAACCATTATGCCAAGGTGGAGATCTCTTGTGCCAAAACTCTTTATGGAGAATTCCTTTACTTTCAACACACAAAATGCTTCATGGAAAATACCTAAGTGTCTCTAACAAATTTACACAATCTCAATTAATATTGATAACAAAAATAATGCTGCAAGGTCAACACCAACAATGTTTACTTAAATATTATATGAGGAAACTAGCCATCACTTGTAAGTGTATGTTTACCAACGTAAATCATACAATTATAGATTTCGTATCACTAATCCCTACCTGTGGGCAAAGACATTAGCATAGTATAAATCTATGTACACTAAATGGTGAGCCTATAATGCATTTATATTCCCCAAGTATATATGGGCAACTTAGAAAATATAAGGCTGTATCTATCCCACCCTAATTAAATATGATTATAATTATCTACCCATAGGCAAAGATTAACCATAATCACATATTTAATTACAATTGATGCCTTTAAATCTTCACGTGATGTTTTGTTTGTTAAAACAATTAAAATGCATGCACACAAGTCAAGATGATGTGGCTACTCCTCAACTTCACATTCCCATCACAAAGACATCTACCTTGTGTATATCAATTGGACATTAAATCAAAATTGATATTGCAAGACTATATTGTCCATCACTTTTGTAAATTGTGCAGTATTTTATGTACCAAATTTGTGGTGATGCCATGATTAGTGGAAGCGATCGAACTTCACAAGAATGATCACATTTAAAGGATTACAACCTTTAATTGTGATGGAATAATGTTTGCTTCACATGACACTCACATTGTTGACATTGAATGTGAAGCAATGAGGTATTTACAAATTCTCAATTGGTCATGCTTGAAACAAGAGGCATTATGTTTAAGGATTCTATCAATTATTAGGAAAATTATATATTTGAAAATTCATAGATCATGCTCTTAATATGTAAATTCAATCAATTGATTGAATTAAGACCAATTGTGATTGAAATTTGGAAATTACTAGTGACTGCATGATTTGAATGGAACATAAATATTTCTAGTGACCCTATTTTCATAATTCAAGAAGAGGAATAAATTCCATGTATATAGGCATTATTTAATGAAAGATATGTGAGAGTTCAATGGTTTGCAATGAGTCTCTATAAAGAAAGGAATTAGTTTAGTGAGGTGAATTCCTCCTATGTTAATGAACAATTCTTTCCATATCCTCATGATATTTAATTTCTATCTTAAATTGGAATATTAGTAACATCATCTTTCCATTTTGGTTTAAGAAAGAATATGTGTGAATTAGTGGAAATGGTCAAGTGAATGAAAGGGAGAATTCAATTAGTAAAAGAAAGAGATCATTCTATCACAAGCAATTCTCACAATAGTGATAATTAGGGTGTCATGATGTAATCATATCTAGTACTATGTTGAGAAGCATCATGATCTTGTTTGTATCACTTGATTATGGGAGTTGAGACATCCACAAAGTACAAGTGGATGGTTTGTTAATTGCTTGTGTTTAATGAATCAAGGTATTATCGATAACAATTATTATTCATAAGCTGTAATATGATGAGTTTATATATCAGTATTCACTTAGAATACATGGAGAGATAGTCTTATTTTTCTTGAGATCATCATAAGTAACTTGTAGCCACAAGAATTTGGACAATCCATGGCTGGATAATATTTGTTATAAATAGTACAAACTGTGATAATATAATCAAATTGTCCAAATGTCTCTAATGTAATCATCATGTACAGGAGACGATGATTGTACCTTCCAATTCAATTAAGGCATAGCTTTATTTAAATGTGCACATAAACAAGCAATGCCATTGAAGTGATCATTGGTAGGATAATCAAGTAAATTCAAATTTGAATAAAGGGCTGCAAGTTGTGAAGTACATAATTACATGTACCTTAGGTCTTATGTTTACATGTAAGGAAAGTTGATTTTGATTGAATGATTATATTTGTTCAGTTTAGTAAAGGTGAGTTAGCCATAAAAGAGCTAACATTATGATACACATTTGCATTTAATGATTAAGTTGCACTATGGAGGAGTGTATGATTACTAGGCAACCAATGATTGCTTATTTCGTTCATGAAATGCCTGATTTAATCATTCTTGGAAGCAAACTATGGTGTTGTTGTTTGAGGAATTTCATCAAAGTGTTTATTTATTGAATGAAACACATCAAGAGTGTTGTATGACCACTAACGCCAGGTCATGAGACACATAAAGAATAGATCTTTTTAAATCAATTGCATGCATTTAAAGTGATTAAATGATCAAATATCTCATCGAAGAAGGATCACATTCAGTGATCTAGATGAGGGGTTATGAAATTCAAAGTGTAGTTTCTTATCTCAAATTGGGTACCAAATAATTAAGTGAGATTAACAAACATTTAAGTAAGAACCTGAATAAACATTTGAGGTTTATTAATAAAGTATTGACCTATTAAGTGAGAGTTCTGTCTATAATACATGGAAGGCAATACTTGGTTTGAAAGGATTTGTCGCCATGATTCTGACAACATAGCCTTAGCTTATATGGGCTAGACAATTGACATACGGGATACAGGCCAAGTGGGAGAATGTTAGATATTTTATTATATTATGATTATTATATATATTAATTAGAGAATTAATAAAATATCCTGAGTGTGGCCTGTAATCATTTAGGCTAAGGCTAGATATGATAACCCTAATCAACTTTATAAATGGTTGTTCTCTGATGGTGGGAATAACAAGTTAAGCTTGACGAGCATTCATAATTACTCTTGAGGTTCCCTAACTGGCAGGGGCTATTCACCATGGCCATCAATGTGCCTTTCTTACCAGTCAGAAGAGACCTGTCACCCTGAGTTATATTCTATGTAATGTATATTGATTCATTATCTATTCTGCAGGTCTCTTTCCCATTATTGATCTTGGATCCCAAATTGAAAAGACAAAGCAATGGTGAGGAGTAACGTTTCTTTCGTTGCTTTATGTGCCAATTATAAAGAGCTCATGAATCTGGTATATGATTAATTAATTATGAGCTTGTTCTAACATAAATCTTAGATCAGGTCCACCTCCATGCTCTGCTTCTAGTGCTAGATTCGGATTCTAAGAGATTCAGAGTAGTACGGAGCTAGATTCCTAAAAGGAGGAAATGGGGAGACTTGCAAATGCGCAAGAGCTGGAAATTATGGTGAAGAGAAGAGAGTAGAATAATGAGAGAATGAGGGATGGAAGAAGAAGAGGTGTGGTAGGTGGGATGAGAGAGAGGAGGATGTTGGACTCGAAAGCAGAGGAGAAGAAACGCTAGGGAGGGTCTAGTGCAACTAGCCACCATTTGTGTTTGCATCTAACCTTTAAATTATTTATTTTCTTTATTTTTCTTCATTTTTTGAGCAGAGCATATTTACCTTGAAAAAATTTCGTTTTAAAATTTTTTTCATTGAATTTTAAATTTGAGCATCGGTACCACTTTCTTTGTATAATATCAAAAAATTTTCTTGTATCAAAATATAAACTATCAAAATCATCTTCAACACAGATGAATTCTATTCATGACACAATTAAAAATCAAATTGTATAAACTCTACGACTCAATTAATTATGTAATATTATTATTAGTTGAACAATTTTACTTTTCAATGGTATGTAATATAAATATATTTTCCTTTATTCCATTTTTTATCATTTTATTTTTTTCTAATTTTATCACAATATATAAAATAATATATGTATTAATGATCTTTATACCCTTTTAAGTAATTTCTCACAAAAAGTCACTTCTCCAACGTTTATCCAAACATAAATGCATTCTGTCAAAATGCATTTTGTCCAATATTTATTGATCGCACTTGTCATGAGTGCTTCAAATTAATTAACTAAATTAACCTTAATGTAGTACTGGTGGTTAACCTAGGTCGTTTTCCTCATAGTCAAATTGGTTTTATAAAAATTCTTAATTAATCAGGTGATTGGGTAGTGAAGAAAATAAAAGAAGATTGATTAAAATAAATTAAATGAAAAATTATGAGAATAAAACAAAAATTATAAATAAAAGAGTGAAAACTTACTAATATAGTAAAGCTTCTCAAGGATCGATGCGTGGCTATTATGGTCCAAAAAGATAGGTGGAGTGTATAAAGAGTGCTAAATTAAAATATAAACCCTAGATAAACATCATAGGTCATAATAATTAAATCAATACTCATACTTAGAATCCTAGCATATAAATATTCATTATTTAATTATTTAACAACTACTTAGCATGTGAATCCAATTTATAAATATAATTTGGCCTCTTAAAATAGGTAATCAAACGAGAACCTTAAAATCATGATCAACCATGAAACCTTAATTATTAACATAAATAAGGAACAAGAGAAAATCATATGAGACAACAAGATGTATAAAATTAAATACTCAAATAATAATATGAATCCACAAATTAATCAAAAACATTATGTAAAAAAGTTGAAATCCTAGAACAAGGAAATATAAAAATTTACATATGAAAAGATTAAATCTCTTAAAAATACAACTCCTAAATAATGAAATTGGGACTCAAGCCACTACATCTTTCCTCAAGAATCAAAGAAAATTAGCCACTCATGTGGCTCAAATACACCATATTAATAATAGAAAATAATAGAAGGAAGTAGATGAAGAAAAAAGAAGGTGCCTCAAGTGGATACTTCTGAGATGTATTGTGAATGATTGAGGTCTCTCATGTGCATTTATCTTTAGCTTTAGCTTTAGCCTTAGCCTACAAACTCCTTTTTAAATATTCCTGAAATTAAAACAGAAAATACCTTTCTTTCAAGTGGATCAGTTTAATAAAGAGGAATTATAAAACAATAGACATTTTAGCCCTTTTATCACTTGTTTAATTTAATTTATCTTCATACAAGATTTAGATAAATATTGGATTTAGACAAATATTGAAATTAGGCTCTATAATTATAATAAAATCCACAAGATAAATATAAAAATATATAATAAATTATGGATTCATTATTTATCTACACATAAATACATTCTGCCAAAATGTATTCAGAATAAAAGTTATTTTTTTTAAAATACATTCTGTCAAAATAAATTCCTTCAACGAATTTTCAAACAACCCAATATTATGGGTAACGAGCCAAATCCTTACCAAACCTATATTGTTAGCTCGTTTGTGTCTTGGCCTAAACGAAAATGTTGTTTTTTTTTTTTTTTTGGTTGGGGTAGATGGTAACAGCTAAAGGACGAAGACTCCAAGCCATTTTTGACTTTAGGTTATGCACCAATCTTTGGATTAACTGAACTTGGGCCGTCATCACCAATTAGCAGAAGCAGCCCATTTAACTAGAATTGGGCCCACTTATGACGGCATGGACACTTTTTTGTCTGGTAGTATGTGGATTTTGGGTACAACTTTAGGTATACTTTTCATATTTTTTTTATTATAAAAATATACCAAACTACATTTTTTTTTTTTGAGTGGGCAAACTATGCTTGCAGGTAGGAGTGCCACAAAGGGCAACCTCCAATGCCACCGCACCACAAGGTGCTGGCTACCAAACTACATTTTAAAACGAACTTTATTACATGGCTACATGGCAACTTACTTTTTCGGTGACAATTACATGCCAACTTTGCAACAATGGGGATGACGACTTATTGTTATTATTTTTAAAAATTTGAGGATAACATATAAAATAAAAATTATGTTTAAATTGTGAGTTTGAAAGAAATAATAGTTGAAACTTAAAAGTAAAAGTAAATATAATATATATTATATTTGAGAGGTTATAGAAAAAATTGGTGAAAAAATCCTAATTTAAAAATTTCATTAATTATAAAGGCCTACATATATCGCTTTTGTAATTATCATTCAGTTTATTGAGTATAATATCATTTCTTCTTCTTCTTCTTGTTTAAAAAAAGACGGAAGCAGGTACAAAACAATAAAAGGAAAGGAAACAAAACTTAATGACAGTCAAATGCAATAAAAATATTAAAAAAATTAAAAAAATAAATATTAATTCGAATTGTTTTGAATGGCCTTCATCCAAAACACACTAATGTAAAAAATTATGGAATTAAGAATAATATTTTCTTAAAAAAAATGAATAGTCAATAATACCTAAAATCATGAACATTAGGGAAGTTGTTTCAAAGTTTTATTTCTACTGTTCTTAAATTATTGTTGGCTTTCTTAAATAAATAAAAACAAACAAACATCCTACATTTGAACATTTCATAACACCTAAAGGCTACAGCACAACTGTTATGGCAAATGGTTCTTTAGTGTGATCTTCTAACCTTCAAAAGAAGGTTTAGATCATGTTTGGGAATAGCTTCTAAAAACACTTTTATAACAAGTCGAGACAAATCTCCTCTCACATACTTACCTCGTATTGTGTACAATCATTTTTTAAAAGCTATTCCCAAACATACCTTTAATCTGAAAAGTAGAAAGCAAAAACATATACAAACAAAATCCTTCACTTCAACAGTTGCAAATCATCACTTTCTACTTGGAGAGGATTAGAGAAAAACTCATCAGGTGGTGAGATTTTCTTTAATGGGAATAAAAGTGCCATTGATGTTTCCACCAACATCAGGAAATGTGTCACAGTCAGGAAGAGGCTTCACTTTACCCATTGAATCAACCTCAAGTGGGTATTTCAATAAATGCCCCTTCATATCTGTTACCTCTTCAGCTATATACTGTCTCCAGTTTTGCTCACCCAAGTGCCTGATTCTTCTCACACACTCAACACTTTCTGGTTCCTCCATGCATTCCTCAATCCTTCCAATATGTTCATCCCACAGTGACATTCTATATCCATACACCTGAATCCATTTAATTCTCCAAGTTAGCAACAACACCAAATAGCACAACACAATTAAAATCAAGGTACTGAAAATTGCACCGGACAGTGGTTTAAGAATAAATAATTCGAATCGGTGATTAAAATCTAGATTAAACTAGTCATAATTAAAATAATATTTAACGAAAAATAATTAATCTACGATTACAGAGAACAATTATATAGAAATCACTCACAATCTAAAAAAACAAAGTTAATCAAGCAAAAATCTGATGAGCTGCTATTTTTTTAACTCAATGGTATTGTTTCAAGTTTTATAAGAATATATAAATATAAAATCCAACCTGATTGACCCGCCAAAGACTCTTGATCATATTAGTCGAGGGACTACTTCACCAGTATGACCAGTCAACTCAGGTTGGATTTTAATACCATCATTAAAACCAAACAATTTTTAAGTTTATATATGAATCTTTCCTGTCCATGAGGTCTAGAGTGCTTGCTTGCCCAAGTATGATGAGGCTGATATGCACCCATTGCTATCTCTGTGTCTCTTGTTCCTTCCATGGATCGCTGGTTGATGTTTGCGGATCCCAGTATCACATACTCATCATCCACTATCATTCCTTTTGAATGAACATAAATCATGAATCGCCTGTTCCTTTGGGTTAGTGCCTACATCACCAAATTTTACAAAACATGAACTTTCCTGTCATGTAACATCATCATCATATATGTCATAGATTGAGTAGCTATAAGGAATATACCTGAGGTTGAGCAGTGTTTGCTCCTGCAGGAATGATAGCATTTACAATGTTAGGGTTTTCTCCGGCCTCACGATTTCCAAGGCAAAAGAAATTCAGGTAATCCTGGGGTTCATACTCATTATCAAGTGCAGCCTCCTTTAAGGCCTCGTAAACTGTATCGTACATCATTTGCATTGTTTTAAACTGCAGAAATGAACGAGTGTTACTTATTCAAGTCTATGTGATTGCAAAAAATGATTTTAGAAGAAATACTCTCAATTGGGCTCGACAATACTTGAATCCGATTTAGTCGAATAACCATATCCAAGATCAAAATGTGTCACTGGAATAGAAGAAGGACACAAACCCATTGATTGTTTATGACTTGCGTTGATTAACAGAAGTATACCTGCCAAAAGAGAATCCGCTGAGTAGCTTTACTCGTTGGCACACCTTCAGGCCACATAGGAATGACAATATAAGCAGCAAATCTCTCACGTTGTTTGATTTTGGCAGCTATTTTGAGAGCAATTTCCATTGGAATTAAATTGTTTGCACCTGTATCAAAGGAGGAGGAAAATTATCATATAGTTATATTTGTTGGATGCCTGTGGCAACATAGCTACTGATATACACTAATTATTCCTCCTCATTTATTTTTCCTGTTCAGTTTCTAAACAGCATCTACCTAAAGATGTTGAAATATACACCTAGAGACCTTCATTATTAAGTTGAGCAAACTTCATGAGGCATTTTTTCTGGTATAGGATATGGTTTGTAAAAAAATGATAAATGGGGATTAATATTTTCTTTATACCGTTCTTCTGCAGGAGCTCCTAGTCTACAATTTTTCTGGCTCTTTCCAGCTTGGGATTAAAAGCATACTTTTTTAACTGTCTCCAAGATCATTAAATCGTTTACCTATGTCTTTGTGAGAATCCCAATTATATGAAGAGCCAAGAAAGTATTGGTTCTCAACATAGATGAACTTTTGGGCAGATCTGATAGCCTTGACATATGCAGAATGTATGCTCATGTCTATAACTATATTCTTTCCACAAACCAATTTCTGGTGCAAAGGAAACAGGATTAGTTCATAGTCATAAGCGGATATTACAAGCTTAGTTTTCAAGACACAGAGAAGCTGGCTGAAAGTTCCACCTTTTTTATAGCATCCTTAGGATCCTTGGGAAATCCTTTGACAGAATTGGAATCAATTGAACGAAAGACCTTCATTAGAAGAATATTGTAAAAAGTCAGAAAAACAAAACTAGATAGATATATTGAACACGTTTCTCATAGGGAGTAAGAATTCTTTTGCTAACAATCATACCTGGACATGCCAAGCTTCTGGGTCATCATCTTTCAAGCTTGAAACATCAGCAATACCGAGGATATCAGGGATTCTATCAATTTTAAGTAATGAATCGTCATGTGAGCCTTTTATCTTTTTCAGTCCATGCAATTTTGATGCCTTTAGCCAACGCTCCTCGAAATTGGTGAGGATGTCATAAGCAGCAGGACCATCGATTAGTGAGTGCAGATCATGCCACGGTTGTCTTGGACAACCATCAACAGGACCCTGTTGTTCAGTTTGCAAATGAAGCGTTACACAATTCAAATGACAGCTTAGTATAATGGACAAAACTTAGTAGGTGAAATTACTTATCTTCATTGTGTCAAATTCACAGGTGAATTTACAAATGCACATATGCATTTTGACAACTAACAATGACAAAATGAAAAAGTGATTATATAAAAATTTATGAATCCTAATTTATATTATAAAATTTAATACAAAAATTTACAAGAGTGTGCAAGTGAATTTAAAACTGTATATACACATTTTAATAACCAATGGTAACAAAATTACATAGTACAAAAAATCAGACTGGACCGGTCAGTTTAGGTAAGATGGAGAGATGTGGTTAATTAATTTTAAAAACAAAAATAATAATAAAACTAGTTTTTTAATTCTCTATTTTGTTTAAAAAATTTACTTATGAAAAAATAAAATCAAATAAATTCATTTTATTCATGGAAGTCAGAATCATGCGATTCATGAGTTGCATCGCATGATTCAATGGAAAATTGGGGGGAATGAATCTTTCCCCGGCCGAATTGCGGGCTGTGTCGCATGATGCCAGAGATTCCTGCGATTCGAGGTGAGACGAGTAGTGCACAAATCCGGGTCGGATCTGTCTTGACCGGACTCCAGAAACTTTTTTTTTTTTTTGGGCGCTTTTTCACTTCCTGATCAGAGAGCTAATTTGCCCCTCCAACGGTAGCCTATAAATATCTCTAATCAGATTCATATTTACTTTCTGTGAGTTTGTGCCGCAAGGAACCACCCATCGCGCGTCAGACATTGGCATTCCAGCTTCCAGAGTTTCATTCCAGCTCTAGCCATGCGTGAATTGTGCCATCAGTCCCTCTCTCCTAAGATATATTACTCTATTCCTACCTGGTTGCACCAATAAATCTGAACCTTATTTTATTTTGTAAATCTGTTTGTTTCCATCCTATTTTATTGTTGTTGGTTGGCTGTTATTGGTTCTTCTACTACTACTGCTGTGTGGGGACAATGACTCATAATAAAAAAAAAAGAAGAAGGAAATTGATATTACATGGAATCATTGTAAAAATGTTTCTCTTCATTCATAGACTTACGGTTGAGTGCAATTATTACTCACATAAATGTTGGGGCGGATAGTTAGCATGAATCATCATTTGATTGGAGTTAAAGAGAATGTTAATGTGTGTACAAGTGTTTTAGATGATGTTAATGAGCAATTTGTTAAGATGCTAGAAAGTAGAAAGAAAAGTTAAGATGCAAATAGTCTTCATGTATTTCAAGAGATAGTTGCTAAATATACTAATGCAAACAAAGGCATAATTGGCTTAACATCTACTAAACAGAAACCTATGAATGAGATGTTAAAAAATACAGTGCTGGTAATTCAAGACATTTGTAAATGCATATATGGAAATGCATTACCATTAAATTTTGTAAGGAGTCCATTATTTATTGTTGAATATTGTATGGCAATGCTAAATTTTATTGGTGAATATTGTAAGTAGAGCCAGGAAAATGGGCTAAATCTGTAGAGCCGATACAATTAGGCTCGTTTAAGTCAAGGGTTAGGCCTATAATTTAGTATTAAAAAAGGAAACGGACTTAAAAGGGTCGGCCCGTTTAGGCCCACCAAATTTTTTATTTTTATTTTTGTTTTAGATATTATTTATTCTTCTTATATTTATTTCCAAATTTCATAAACAAATCCTTTTAAATCAAACATTTATTTTTAAATTTGTTTTCTTGTCAATCATATGCCCCATAAAAATCTAAAAATGTGAAAAGAAAAAAATATTGTTGAAACATAATTGTTCTTACCATTTATTTAATGTATTATATTATAACAACTCTCTATTTTCCTTCAAGTTTTAGAAGAAATCCTTTTAAATCAAACATTAATTTTCATTTATTATGTCCGCTATATAAAGACACGTACACATATTTTCACTCATTGAATCCTTATTCTTTCTAATTTCAATATCAAATATATTATGTTGTTTTCAACATACAAACTATTTTTCAAAAATCAAATTAAAAATCTATTGTTTTAACTTGATCTAATTGAAAAAAGTAAAGATACGTTAAACATGCTTGTGACCTGCGGGTCGGTCCATGACAAACAATCTTAGGTGCTAAGATGTAAGATTTGAGAATGAATACAAAACTTTATTCTACCATTTTATTTCTTGCATTAATAGCATGTAGACATCTTCTTACTTCTGATTATAAATCATATGACTATTATTGAACACAGTTTTCATGTTCAAATATTGAAATTTTCGTTCATAATATATTATCATCTTAACTTTATTTCTTTTAATTTAATTTTAATATTATTTATGTCTTAAATTAGAAAGTTTACTACTTTAAATTGAAAAAAAAAATCATTTTTTTGCTAAAAGGGCCAAAAGCCTGCGGGCCAGCCCGAGCGCTTTGGTTCAAGGGTTGGGCTTGAAAAATCAAACCATTTTATATTAGCGGGCCAAAACGAGTTGGCCGTTTAGGTTCAAGCCCATGAAGGGCTATCCCTATAGGGCCGGGCCTGCCCGAATTCCCACATCTAATTGTTGGGGTTTGAAACCCCCTTACTTATTATCTACCTCTAAATTCAAGAAAGTTTAGAAAAGCATAAGAAGGAATGGGAGAAGTATGTAATGGTTGGACAGATGGTCAAGAGAGGTGGCTTACTAATGTTTTGGTAAGCATTCCCGGTGAGACAGTTTTCTTAAAATCTAAGAACACAAGTAGTGTGTTAAAGATGCTAAAAAAATAATTCAATTACCAGACAACATGGTTGAGGAAATTAGGGAGGATAATGTAGTGCAAATTGTGACAAGTGGTGCCTTAAATCTCATGGCAGTAGGGAAGATGTTAGAAGAATAGAGAACCAAATTATTTTGGTCCTTTTGTGCAACACATTGCCTTGATTTAATTCTTGAGGACATTGGGCAACTTCCGACATTTTATACTACAATTGCAAATGCAAAGAAAATAACAACATTCATCTATAGTCATACAGAGTCCTCAATTTGTACAAAAAGTATTCTAAGGGAAAATAATTAGCTAAACTGGTAATGACAAGATTTGCAACTGCTTATTTTATATTAAATTGCATCTCGGAGCAAAAGAATGCTCTTCGAAGTATGTTTGTTTCAGAAGATTGGGTTTCTAGTTCTTATGCTAATAAAAGTGAGGGTAAGGAAGTGATGAACATGACTATTAAAGATGCTAGATTCTGGGGTTCCATCAAATATTGTTTGAAGTGTTTGGTTCCACTTGTAAACGTTTTGAGGCTCGTGGATGGTGACTATAAACCTACTATGCCATATATTTATGAAGCAATGGATAGAGATAAAAAAGAAATTGCTGACAATTTGAAAAAGGTGCAATCAAGATATAATAAGGTGTGGAAGATCATCGATACTCATTGGAATTTATAACTACATCAGCCCCTCCATGCTGCTACCTATTATCTCAATCCTAAGTAAGTTGTATGCACTTTGAATGGTTATTGTTAAAGTGTATGCACATTAAATAGTTATTGTTAAGACATATCTTATTTATTGTTCTATTAGGTTCCATTATAACGACAAATTTGATACTAACAGTGAAGTTTTATATGGTTTATATGAAATCATTGAGAAAATGTTTCCAAATAGAAGGACAAGAATTTCAATTGATTATCAACTTGAATCATTCAAATTTGCTAGGGGCCTTTTTGGAAGGACCATGACAATAGATGCTAGAGACAAAAAGCAACCTGATAATTTTATCTACTATTTTTAATAATTTAATTTTTTATCATAAATAAATCTTGATTTTAAATAGTATTTCTAAAATATTGTTGCATTTGTTTTGATAGCTCTTTGGTGAAACAGTTATGGAGGAGAATGTAAAGAGTTAGAAAAGGTAGCCCTATGAGTTTTAAGTATCACATGTAGTGCTACCGGATGTGAGAGAAATTGAAACACATTTGATCAAGTGCATACTAAGCAAAGAAATCGCTTAAATCAACATAGATTAAATGCATTTATATTCATTAAGTATAACTTCCAACTTGAGATGAGACAAAAGAGCAAAGAGGAGAAGGCAGGAACTTATGATCCAATATGTTTATAAGATATTGAATATGATGATAAGTGGATAACTGAAAAAGAAGATCCTTGCTTGGTGATTGATGAGTCATGGATGGACATACATGAAAGTTTTGCTCTTGATGAGGGTGTTCCAAACAAAAAAAAAAAGGAAGAGAGGTATAATATTTTATTTAAAATTAAACCTTAGATGATTCTTGTTTAAACTTTAAATATATACCATCATACTTATTTTGTTTTCTAGGTCCAAGAAACTTGTATGCCAAAGCCAAAAGCAAAGGAAAATCTATAGCATGACAAGAAAACAACAATCAAGAGAATGTTGAGGATGAGGAGGAAGAGGATGTCACATTGTTAATGCAAGATGGACCATGAGTGACATTGATTTTGGATATAATAATAGTGATTAATCATATGTTTAGCACTTTAGTCCTTTGAAGTTAGAATTTGAAGTGCAACAATAATTTTAGAATTTTAGTGATTTCAATTGACAGTGAAGATTATTTGTTTACTCTTCAAATCATAATTTTTATGAATTTATGAAATATAAATTTTTATTTGATGTTTCTTATGTGAAAAATTATATTTATATCATCCTTAATAAATGATCATGAATCTTGCGATTCGCAATTTCAAAAATAGGTTTTCCGATTAACAATTTGGATTCCAATCTAATAACCTTGATTTTATCTCAATTGTTTGTATTATTTACATTTAATTAAACTCTAAAAATTTAAAATATGGGTAAATTAAAATAACATTCTAAGTTTTACCTATTAATTTTTATAAAATAAAATATAATATACTAAATTTTATTATTTTAATATAGCTTGTTAGATTCTGGGTTGACCCTAATTTGATCCACTAATCCGTGAACCACTGTTTCACCCTGTTTAATCCCCATCAAGTTTTTTAAGCCTTGCAAAATAATAAGTGTGATCAAAGAACCTGACCTAATGAATATAACCAACTTAATATAAGCTTTATTCTATCACAGTTAGAGACAATTGAAGTGGTTGCACCCCTTACCACAAAGTTAGGGTTATGATAGTCATCTTTGTGTGTTGTCTGCAATGTCCTGAAGAGAGGATGTTGAGGTGTATCATATCGACCGTCACATAAATCAAGACCTCCAATGAAAGATATAATCTTTCTCTTATTGTAGCCTGCATCAGCATCCACAATGACTGTTTTCTGGTGATGAGTATAGATGATTCCGGCTTCCTAACAAACATACCAAAACAGATTACACTGGCGGAAAATTTACATTGGTGGAATAAAATAAAAATCAAAATCAGCTGAAATAATGTTAGTTTGACCATTTGAAAAAAAGCATATATCTGGAATGGCATTTCTGTTTAACCTGTTGTTTGAACCAACTGTGTCCCTTTCCACTTGAACGTGGGCAAAGCAGAACTTGAACTGAAGATCTCTTGAAAAATTGGCGAGTGTCCTCATCATGAGTTTTCATATAGCCAGTCTACAAATCATAATAATTCAAAGATAGCCGACGAAGAAATTGATCAATACATCGTCTGAACTACGAAGTAACCAAATACAGCAGAGTTGCTATATATGTCTGAAGCAAATAAATCAGTATGAATTCTGCCATATTTTTTCCTCATCTGGGAAAAAACCTTACTACAGAAATCCCATCATGTGATGTACAAAAATGGCATGGCATGGTTTATATCCACCCATAAAATAAAGAAACTGAAACATAGTTTACATTTCTTTACCGTTTTATATCCACCAATCATGCTTCTGGAAGTAGGATCGTCCCACACAAGTAGCAACACTCTCACACCTTCCTGTGATTTGCTTTTGAGAAGATCACCTAAAGTGCAAGCTTTTGCATCATCAGCATCTCTAACCAGTCTAACATTGCAGTACACAGACCACCCCACTATGTATACTAATCGCCGGGCCTGACTTATTGCCTCAAAGATGTCACTCCAACAATTGCCTTGCTCATAACTCTCACCACTTTCCATCTTCAAATTAGGAAGAATTGAGCCTTCATGAACATGAGCGTCCTGATAGAGCCTAACCCGACCACCCTTCCTAAGGGGAAAGTATGTACCTGGTATTACAGTATTAGAATATATTAAATCCCACTTTTAATTAATATAAAGATGAACTAAAAATACACAGATTTGGGGTTAAGGTCAAATTTTT
>QFDD01003338.1:0-19147 GCA_006871305.1 Vachellia collinsii | reverse complement strand
AAGGATTCAAGCTTTGACCATTGAGTGGCCAAAATATGGACACCATCGAAAACCGTTCGAATCCACAAAAACAACAAAGTTAAGATCTATCCAGCTCAGGTTAAAGATCGACAAGGGAACTTCATTAAAATATAAAATCCAGACAACAAACAAGCAATTTCTCTCCTCTTCCTCCGTTTCTCCCCTGTTTTTACTCTTGGGGAGGGGTTTTTAGATTTGAGGGGCCAAATCTTATTAATTCTGAAACATAAAAATGCTCGTAGAAGTAACACCGATAGGGGCATGCCGGAAGATCTGGCAATATTAACAACTATAGACGTGCCCTTGACCTTGCAATAGATGAAGCAGGTGCACTCTGCAGTCGATAAACACAGTGTCAAGTAATTATTCTTTCTACTCAGCATCATGCGTATGTACGAGGATTGTGAGATAAACAAGTCTTTCTATTCCAACTATCCTTCTGCAAGATCTCTTTCATTAAGAAATCCATAATTTAGCAACACCAAGCAAAAGTACACTTCTCTATTGTTTATTTGTTTATAACCTATTTGTAATAGTCCTATGTATGTCATTTTATGTGTTTTAACTGCAAACGCTTAGACTCGGTTGTTTAGATATCCAAGTTTCCATGGATGTTGATGAACCATAATTTTCCCGAAATTTGTACAGAAAAGAACAAGATTCTTACCAATGGAATGCCTGACATCGCTCTTTCTTCCAAATACCTTGATGGTTTATAAAAGTTACCGTATAGCTCTGACCATCTTTTCAGACGAGTATATACATAATTGGCCCCAAGCAAGTCTGCCCAGAAAACAATACCGCCCCTGCCAAATCAGATACAAATTAGCGTACAAGGTATGCTGATCCAGCTAGCCGAGTGCTTAAAACAAGTGCTGGACTAAGTACTGAGGACTCGGAATCAATTACTAATTATTGCAGAGAAAAAGGTCATACGGTTCCAAGAGTCTTGATTGAAGACGGAAAAATCACTCCCTAAATCCCAGAGAAAGATAACCATTTTTATAGTTCAAATAACTTAAAACTAATCACAACTTTCACAGTGCTGTTATCACCGTGGAGGTCATTCATGCACTATAGACTGCCCTTGATTCATGGATAAAAATATTATGCATATGGAGACTAAAATGCACAATAAAGCAAAAAATGTCAACAGAATCTCATGTGCATGCAGGAACGTAGATAAGCCACAAGTTACACATAAAATTGAGCAGATTGGTCAAAAAATCACTCATGGTAGGTCATTGTCCTTGCTACTCCCCAAGGCCATTCCTCCTTCCCTTTTTCTTCTTATTTATGGCTGTACCCTTATTGCTTTTATTCCCACTTTTACGAGTGTATTCTACATGTAAATTGCACACAGTTGTACCCCCTTAGCACCTTTCTTAGTGCAAATAAATGGCAATGCAGAAGAAAGCAAGAAAGGAAAAGCCAACCGGTGAGAAGGGAAGCTCATCCCAAGAACAGATGCAATGTCAAGGTCTGATGATCGGACAACAATGTCATCATCTAAAACACGACATGCCTCATTCACCACCGGAAAGAGTACCATCTCCAGAATATCTTGGTCAGTCACAGATATAGGCTGCAAAGTGATAGTGAATTAGATTCCTCCAAAGTTAGTTCTATAAATAACTGAGGAAGCTCAGATCAAAGTGTTACTCGCAGGTCAAAACTGTTTACTCAAAGCAGTGCTGAAATAATTGAAATCTTACTAATGACAACAAAAGAAAAGTACCTTCCCACAGGGCATAATATTGCAACATCTTATGGAATCCTCAATAATTGGGAGAACTGAAAGATCAGGTTTTGGCTTGCTACCCTTTTCATAAATGTAGTACCCTTTCCCATTGGCTTTCCCTGATGAATAAAAACTTTAGAAAGGGCTAAGAACAGAAAGTATGAGATACAAGTCACTACAAGCCGGGAATTGCCCGATTAAGCCCGTTTAATTGGAGGGCCGAGCCTGTGATTTTGAGCTTCCAGAAGGAAACGGGCCTAAAAGGGCTAACCCTAATAGGCCGAGGGCTTAAAAGGGCCAGTTCTTTTAAGCCCGCCATAATTTTTTTTATTTTTT
Source organism: Vachellia collinsii (assembly GCA_006871305.1). NCBI lineage: Eukaryota > Viridiplantae > Streptophyta > Magnoliopsida > Fabales > Fabaceae > Vachellia > Vachellia collinsii. The sequence goes on along the minus strand of QFDD01003338.1, from coordinate 17,049 downwards.
TTAATAACTTATATATATTTTACATAATAAACATATTTTAAATTTATGATTTTGGTTTATTATTTGTTGCAAAAACTTAAAATGATGATGATGATGGTGTTACAGATGAAATACTTGATATTTTTTATCTCACCAAAGCGAAGCCTTCTGAACCTATTACTAGTAAACTTGGTCAAATGCAAATATTTTTAAAATTGAAGATATTGATGATACTTGATGAAGAAAGAAGCTTATGTTATATAATCTGTGAACTTAAGTTTAAGACTTTCAGAATATTTATTATTTTTGATGTAGTTATTTACATATGATTTTTTATGTTTTTGAGTAAAAAAATTGTATTGTATTAAAAGTAGTGTATTTTTTATTTAAAAAAAACAAAGAAAGATAAACAGTGCACAAGCCCGCGGACCAAGCCTGGAGAAATATGGGAATTTTGGAGCTAGGGCCTAAACGGACCGGCCCTAATTCCCTGCTCTACTACAAGTCATGATGCGTGGTGGACAAACAAGGATTTTTGTAAAAAGAATAGGTCATGCATACCATTTCGCCCACTTTTGACCAACAGTTCAACCAATGGAGATCTAAAGGTGCGATCAGGAAATGCACTGGCAAATTCTTTTCCAACTGCAAGGGCAACTCCATACCCGGCCAAGTCCTGAAGTCTGCAAGCCACAAAATCATCTACTTCAAAATGGGGAAAAACATTTCTAACCCTTTACTCCCAGATTGCCAGGGCGAGGCATATGCCTGTTGCTTTATGTCCTCATGGCTTAATCATTAAAATTTTCAAAACTCAGCCCTGGCTTTTTGGCGAATGGCAAGTGGCATTGGAGTATGTATATAAATGTCACATTAACTTCAAACAAAATTTATAGAAATAATAGCATAAGACTGAACCATAGACATCTGTTTAATCCACAAGAAATTTGCATGATCTTGAGATCAGACCTCTTTACTTTTCCGCTTTTTGGGTAACATCGATGAGCAAATAAATGAAAATGCAGTACATTTTAATTGACAAATGATGATATGATAATATGTACTCTTAAGAGAAGAACATTACTGGAAAGGGCCTATAGGAAGACCAAAATTGCTGATTACTCGGTCAATTCGGAAGATGTCCACACCCAAGTTGGCCAATAAATGAGCACCTTGTGTATAGGGGAAGAAGGTTCTGTTGACTGCAAAGCCAGTGCAGTTACCAACCACAACAGGTACCTTTCTGATGATTTTCCCAACAGTCATTAAATCCAGAATTACTTGTGGAGAAGTTTTCCCAGTGCGTACAATCTCCAAAAGAGGCATAATGTGAGCAGGACTGTGCATTAAGAATGCAGAGTCAGAAATCTTTCACAGAACACGTTTGTTTGTACAGAGAATTAACTACAACAGGAACGCAAGATCGGATAGAAATATACTATCAATCTGTGACTCTAATGTCATCAACTGCAATAACATAGAAACTGCTTGACAACAGAGACAGTCTACAGAGTAAAATACATCACAAACATTTTCTTTTAACTGAAAGAACAAAAATATTTAAATTGTAAGCAAGCGTCTGATCGGATTCATTATGCTAAAATAACTATAAAGTACATGATTATGCAGATTAGTACAAGGCAGAAGTTAAGAAATAACCATGCCCATCTCTTCTTCTCTAAGGCTCAATTAGACGTCCTGAAACACATTTCGGAATCCAGACTAAAATATGGCATCTTAACAGATCTGCTTTCTTTGAAGTACCGAAAATGAGAAATTTATTCTCTGTTTTATAACAAAAGAAGTTGTAGAACCTACCTCTCACATAAATAGCTTCTTAGTCATTTAAATTTAAGGGGAAAAAGGCTTCATTAGAGTAAAAAAAACCAAACAAGTATTCACCATGACGACTAACAGAAGATCATTAATACGCTGAGCATAATAAGGTTAGGCAGTTAAGGTTTAATAATCCTTTATTTCCAAAGCAACAGCTCCATTTCTTTGGTTGGCGGTACATTTTTTCAAAGATGGTAGTAAGAGGAATGGTTTCAATAACCTGAAAAAATGAGCTCCCACAATGCGATCTTGAGAGCTGGTCTTTTCACCAATGATGTTAAGATCAATAGTTGATGTATTTGTTGCTAAAATGCAGTTGGGAGGGCAGGTATTCTCAAGATCTTTAAATATATTTTGTTTGAGACTAACATTTTCAATCACAGCCTGCAAAGAGAGAAAACATCATTAATTGAAATCCGACAGTATTTCCCAAAGTTAGTTTACAATTACCATCCATTTATAAAATATTCTTCATCATACTAAAAACACAAGAACCAGAGAAACAAACCATGAATGAATATAAAATACAAGGGCATTTGTCAAACTTATTTAAAGCATCCAATTCAAAGTAAGTCAACTATTTTCCCATTAAAACAAAGGGCTTTCCCCTATCACCCAATATCCATATTAAACTGAAAAGGTAAGAATTAAGCAACCAACCTCAATGACGATATCCACATCTTTAAACTCTGAGTAATCAAGCACACCTTTAAGCAGTGAGATTGTTCTATCTGCCCCATCTTTTTTCAACCTCCCTTTTGCTACTAAGCCATGAACATTTGCTGTCATGCATGATGAAACAAAAGGAAAATGTAAAGCACTATAAAATGAATCTTACAAGTGTCAAGGATTAAAATTGTTAAATTCGTTCTTCCACCAATAGTTGCTGATGTTAAAATGTTTCCAACATGTTAAATAGCAGCCTTCTATAATTGCATCCTAATTCCTAAGCAGAAGAAGTCTTTCAAGGAGCAATTTACTGAGCCATCAGTCTTCCAAAGTTGTAATAACAAGCCCTTCCATGTATATATGGCAGATGCTATGCATATTACAACGAGATTAGCGCATTAATAATCTCTAGATAAGTAATAAATTATATATGCCGATGGCCTTCATATACATGTCCTCAATCATCAATAGCAACTGTTCATAGAACATGATGTGAAATATTAGAAATCTCAAGAAAACACCAACTGAAAAATATGGAGCCCAAACCACTGAAGACAATGTATATCATATAGAGTATATGGCAAAGTATCTATCTTAATAACTAATATAATATCATCCAGTTCCAGTCGGCCTCCATTTATTGCTCAAATGACAGAAGAATTACCTTCTACTAATTTGATTCCCCTTTGCAAATATTCAGAGTTAACTTCCTTGAGTATAACTCGTATGTTGCTTAGTATGAGAGCTGTAGCAATGCCAGAACCCATTAGACCTCCACCAATAACAGCAGCTTTCTTTATATTTCTTGGTTTAAGTCCAACATCAGTAACGTTAGGCACCTGGCAAAGATAGAATTCAGGGAACATATCCAAATCAAGAGAGCAGAGTCTTGGTCATTTTTCAGGTTCAAGAATGAGATTATATATATGCATTAAATGCAAAAAGAATACAAAACATAATCTGTCCTTTGTTGTCCGAAAAGCATATAAAATATTTTATTTCCTCAAATTTTTTAATAATAAAAGGTTGTCCTGAAGAAAATTTGCCACTTTTACACATCATTGTCATGCCTTTTATTGTCCACAAATTGACAGAAAAACTCTTAGCACCAGGCATACTTTTATTGAACTGCATTACTTCAAAATAATGGAAGTACTCCATCAAAAAGTTTCATGCAAAACGGAAATATAGAAAGAAAAAGATAAGTTCACCCATTCCAGGTTTCCAGTCATTCAGACTTCACTGCCCGTAGAGGAGGCTTATATCTAATTTAGTTACCTTTGATACTGCACGCTGGGCAAAGAAAACATGAACTAGACATTTTGAAGTGTCAGATAGGACTAGCTTCTTGAATAGTTCTGCCTCCTGCAATCACTTAATGAATTAGCAAATATGTGAAGTCATCACATCACATGCTACGCAAATACTTGCGAATGTGAAGTATGTCAGATACAACAAACAGGAAACAACATCTGTCCCTGGAGCAAGATGACAATGATAGAACTACAAAATAAAAAAAGAAATCTCTTCCTTGTAGACAATCAAAGGACAAAAGTGGGGAGAATTGTGACTAAAGACCAAATTTACAAATATTTATTATTCCAAGGACCACTGATGGTAAATACCTAAATACTCATTGTTGCACTTGTAAATGTGCATCGTTTCAGAGGTAACTAGCGTGAAATATCTTTTTAGCTGTAAATTTGCGCTATGTGAGTGGTAAATGCTTGTAGTTCAAATGGTAAATACTTTTAGTTTGTGTTATGTAAGTGGTAAATTTAAGGGCCTTCTTAATAATTAATTTGTTAATTTGGTCCTTCTGTATAATTCTCCCAAAACATACCCTCAGAACTCCACTGTAGCCTCCATGAACTATTCCATGCTCAATCACATCTAGGCAAGCCTGGTGTTGAGGCATATGTGGAGCAGTCTTCTTAACTTGTTGTCTGGCCATTTTCAACGCCTCATGTGCTTCAGAGAGGGAAACAAGTTTGTCTGTCCTATGAAGTGAACGTATCCAAGGTTTGCGCCTCTCAACAATGTCAACAGCCCACAGCCGAGATGCCTTCAACAACTCTTTCGGAGACACAATAGCATCAATAAGTCCCAGTTTCTTTCCTTCTTCGGACATTATTGGTTTAGATGTCTGCAGACAAAACGGGCAATATTGAATTAAACAATTGTGCATAAATAGGTTAAAAGCTGATACTATATGTACAATATATGTGTGCACGCGCACGTGTATATATATAGTTCTCTGCTTAGCATGGTTTACACCCGTACTACCATTTCCCTAGGAATCAAACAAAACCTGTACAAATTAACGAGCTAAAGAAAAAAGGAATGAACAGTAGGTGCAATAAATTTGTAGACTTCACTATTCCCACAACAGTTGAAGTATACTTGATTTTACATGTTAATGCAATTGCTAAGCATAAGAAAAACCAAACCTAAATTAACAACTTCAAAAGCAATTTTCCGGTAGTAAAAGCTTCTAAACAGAGTCATAAACAATAATCAACACCCATGCCTAGCAAGTAAAGAGTCAAAATGCATCAAATTTATGGAGCAATACCATTGCTCATAAAACTTTACCATAAACGTAATCTCTGATGTTTTATTTACCTGTCTCTTTTCCTTATAAACAATCAACATTCACCACCTTTTATGGTGATGCAGCAATTTGCCACAAATGAAAACAAAAGGAAAAGCATCATACCAGCATCATTTCAACAGCTTTAGACAGCCCTAGAAGCCTTGGAAGACGCTGGGTACCTTGTTAATTAACAACATTCGTTAGCAGGTAAGTGCTGTGAAATGTAGAAAGATTCAGAGCTCCTTATAAAGATCACGGAGAACACTCATATGCATAAGCAGACTAACCTCCAAATCCAGGAATCACTCCTAGTGTCAGTTCTGGAAGGCCCAGTTGAGCTCTTGGAGCAGCAAGACGTGCATGGCATCCCTGTATACAGTGTTCTTAAATTTCACACAGTCATGAAGATATTTGGATTCCTATCAAATGGTGAAGTAAACATTGTGCCAGCTCAATGACAGCGACTAACCATGGCCAATTCTAAGCCACCTCCAAGAGCAAGTCCCTCTATGGCTGCAACGATAGGCTTCTTGGAATCTGTAATTATATAAAGTGTATTAATAGTTTTACAACGATTAGTAGTAATAGAGTCACCAAGTTCCCAAGGTAGGCTTCAGGGACAATCACAACCTTCAATTGTATTGACTACCAGTTCCACAGAGACATCAGGGACAAGCGTGACATCCCCTGTAAACAAAAATAGCAAGTAGTGCACCTTCAAGGGTCTTGATCGAAACCATAACTTAACTATTAGTTTAGTGTAATTCAATTTACAAAACGCAATTATACTCATTGCACACCAGTTTGGTGAACCTTCTGCATGACACTGATGTCGAATCCACCAGAAAACCGCCCACCCTTGCCTGAAGAAATTTCAAAACAATCACGCTGCTTTGACTTTGACAATTAAATAGTCATTCAATTTTATTTCCATGAAAATTGGAGCGAGGGACAGGTTAATCACAAAGACAACTCGAAGACGCAGGTCAAACTCATCTAGTACTTACGCTTAATTTACTCTATCCATTACGAATAAACAAAATCCAGCATCATAAAACCACCGCAAACGTTCAATCCAGAGAAACTTTACCGGTCAGAACTACAGCCTTTACATCATTTCTTCTGATCGCCTCATCGAATTTCTCCTTCAACCCCTTAATAACTAAACCAGAAAAACAGAATACAAATATAACATTAGAAAGAAAGAAATAAACGACAAATGGACGAAAACAAAGAATACAGAAAAACCGAAGCTCACTTGGAATAGCCAAGGCGTTTACAGGAGGGTTACACATAGTGATGATTGCAACCCCATCATTTCCGACCTCCAATTCAACCTTAACCGCTGCCATTCCTGAAAGTCCCAAATCCAAGTCTCCTCCTTTCCGAGTCTTGTTCAAAAACCTCTATTTTTTTTTTTTGGGGGGCATAAATAGCGGCAAATGATAGTGGGGGTTCAGAGGAGAGTTGATCGTGCTATTAGAAGACAGAAGTAATGATTTAAGAAAAGGCCGAATATCCGTGTCTATAATATATAATTGAAAGGAGAGGGTCGAGGACACGCGAGTTATTTCCTGGATGACTTGGGAGCTGACTCAACCACCGTTTGAACATTTCCGGGGGTGCGCCACGAGGATAATGTGGAGTAAGAGTCAGAATCAGATGCGGGATGCCTTGATTGGAACTTGGGAAAGTGATTTGTTGTGGCTGAAGATGAGACGTAGGATGGTGCGTGTGGCCGGTGGCTCCAATCACATCCATCCAATTTCTCAACTGCAAAAGGTTACTCTAAGACTGCGTTCTGGCAAGTACTCCCCCATCATGGGTATTGATGGGCCCAACCCAACACAGTCCTATCCATGTCAAACAAGCAACAGCTTATCCGTTTTAACTCTATTTGGGTTGTTAAATTAGAATTGCCAAGCACTTTCTGGGGATAAAAAGGCTTGACCGGATTTTTATTCAAGATTCGGGTTGTTAAATTAGATTTGTTAAACACATTTTATTGTAAATATTGCGTGTGGGTGTGTCAAAAGAAAAGTCATATAATATTTAGGATTGTGTAAATTCAAATGGATATATAATATTATGTGATCTTGAGCTAATAAATGAATTAAGAGGAGGAGTATATTTAATCATGACAAAATGTCACTAGAGACAAATCCAGAAAACTTCCCTACCATTTGTGTGCAAATTAAACACGAACTGGATAAAGAATACTTGCTAAAAATGACATTATAAACATGAAAACGTTTTGAAAGTAAAAGCAATTTAAAATGGACATTTAATGTCTTTTTAACATGTTTTATTGTGTTTTTAATGTGCTTGTCCTTTGTGCAAACTTAATATGCATTTAAAACCAATTACCTCCATGATGTTAAATGAGTTTAAATCAATTAAATTGGTGGCTACGTGACTTCCAAATTGTCCAATGTCCATGAATTGTATGGCCTATATAAAGGCTTCAAAATGAGAGGAAGATATATAGCACAAGAGTTTTATACTCCTCTCCTCCTGCACTCTCTTTTGCTTGCTAAGTTTTGTCACCTCCTGCTAGTTTTGTTTACTATATCTTTATAAAAAGAACCCTTTTAATCTTGGAGAGTGCCACAATTTGCTTTGTTGGTAGTTGTGGAATAGCTCTTAAAGACAGTATCTTCAAACGCAACTCAGATAAACTGTTTATTTGCATGTGTTACTGCCAACAGGATGAGTACAACATTATAGAAGAGTTGGATGATCCACTGAATTATTTCAGAATTTATATGGTGTATACAACACATTTAGAAAGGGGGAGAAAGAGGTTCAGGTCGAGTCTTTTAATTAATATCAATTATTATAAATGGTTAAGAGTAATTTTGTACCCGGAAGTTTTAGCAAAGTACTACTGGTATCCAAAAGTATTTTTTGTATCAATAGCTCCTCGAAAGTTGTAAAAACGTACCAATACCGATCTATCATAGAAGATCCAAATGACAAATGTTAATTGACCACATTGAGAAGCAATTATAGTGTGCATTGGACGTACAACGTCATTTATACTCTCTCTCTTTCTCCATTAAATATGATTTGACAACCTCCAGAAGATTCAACTTTGCCTTAAAAGTCATGTTAGAGAAAAAATTTTAAAAGACATGCAGGATTAACAGAGAGACAGTTAGAGTTTTTAATTAGGTAGTGTATAGATGATGTAATGCACCAAGTGCACACAAGAATCTCTCCTAGGTTGAGCTGGGTTGTTTTTGCTATGTAGGATATCAGGCCACCTGTATTTCCACCAACTATGACACATCATCAAAAATTAAAGGGGAAAAAAATGGAAGCCTGACACTCCCTTGGCATTTCCCACTCTGACCAGAGAATACTTCATTATTAGCTTCCTTCTTGAAAGACCAGCGAATGGCTTCGAATCATCTTTACCGGCAAGAAAGCTACAGCTAAAGGCTCAGGCAAATATCCCAAACCCACTGACATTCTCCCTCAACAAGATCGAATCAAAGAGCAGAAAAGAAGAAGAAGAAGAAGAAACACGATCTAAGTACACTGGCATGATTCGACAACATATTAGCCTGCAATGAGGATGGGGCTCCTGAAGTAAATCTATCTCTTCAGCACAGTAATGAGCGTTCCTCGCAAAGAAATCTATCTGCTTGCTCATTGAATGACTTGAATGGGGAGCATCCGACGTCAATATCCCAGGCTGAATATATCATGTTTCTTCCCTCAATGATCTCTAATATGAGTGGGTACGGTGATTTATCCCACTATCTCCCATCAGCAAGTGTAGCACCTCCAATAAATTTGTGCAGGCCAAAACCTCCCTCAAGCCATGTTGCTTGCACAATTGAATTTCAACTTAATCTTGTTGAATTGGCGAGCTTAAATAAATTCGTTCGTGAGAGTGTAAGACATAAACTTTGAATAAAGTTAAAAAAATTGGCTCTGTATTTAAGTTTACATTGTTTCAGTGTGGTTCATTGGGTTTATAAAGCATAGTCTTAGCCTAATGATATTAGCACTGTTTGTTTGTCTTGTTATTAACCAAAAAGTGCTGATTTAATGAATTTAAACAGTGATTGCACAATTAAATATTGATGAAGTATGCTTAAAATTTAATCATTTAGTATAATATTTTTTATTACTTAATCAATAAAAAAAATTCACCGAACTTTTGGATCAAAATAAAAGAAATAATTTTATTCAAGAGGAAGTAATAAATATAAACAATTGCATTTAGTGGAAAACGCAACTCCGTTGCCACGTGTGAGTATTTATTTAGAAGAAATAATAATAAGTTTATGTGATTCACGTAACTGAATAAGTGTAAGATCAACCCAATTCAATTGTGAATGATATGATTAAACAAAGTCTCATGTTTATATTTAGCTTTTAAATTAAAGTATTGCTCTGACCATACTTGTAAATCTTATGCAGGCAAAAAGTTTAGTCAAAACATAAGTCACCTGTAGAATAATTAATTACCATTTTTCAATTTTATTCCTATTAAATTTCTATATAAAATAGAAAAAGGGGGAGAGGGTGAGAGTAATTTATATATGCAAACAGAAAAAAAAATTGTAATATGGTCAAATATAAAAAAGTTTGTATCAATTTAATGCATTCTTGAGTATACAAAAATGAGGTACGAGTAACTTGCATGTATGATCCGAATGATAGACATTTGTTCAAATTGAAACTGTGCCTATTTGGATTAGTGGTGGAAGTTATTTTTTTTAATGTGGTTCATGGTTTACAAAGTAAATATGTGAAATAAGTTTTTATCTCAACTTGTATAATGTACTTTTTTTAATGTAATGGTAAATAAGCTCATTATCTCAATGTTTACCCTTCCTAGATGCCAATTGACTTCATATTCATAACTTGAGCAACATGGAATGGAGCAAACATTTCTAATTTGATTCTTCATATTTTGCTATTAGTTATTACTAAATTTGTCTCCCATAATTATCCTTCAATTGTTTGGGAATCAATTCTTAAAATCACTTTCACGCAAGTCGAAATAAAACTCTCTAACATACTTACCTCGGATTCTGTGAAACCAAGGTTTAAAACCTAAGTTTTGTTACTTCCCAAACAAGCCCTTCATCTTCGAAGGGAAACCTAAGTTTTGTCATATTCGAAGGTTAACTTGAAAAGTTTGTTTGTTAATTACTTCTATAATTATTTTTACGTAAATCAAAATAAAACGCCTTTCACATACTTGTTTTTGATTGCGTACAATCACTTTTTAAAAACCAATACCAAACAAACCAGAAGACAGACCAAAATATAAGCACGTTAGCGGATGATGCTTGGTTCTTTAACCATAGAATTAAAATCGATTGAAGTTGAACAACCACGTACACAAGGAATATGGGAGGTTGGAGATACGGGTGAAATGAAAGAAAAACTAAGGGCTAATGTGTAATTTTATTCCGGAATTTTGCAGTGAGAAAAAGCCTTTTTGGGTTCAAAATCACCACGAAAATATTAAAATAGGTAATGTTATCCTTTACCATGAAATGTTAATTAAGGGTTAGCATCAATTTTTTAATGGTTGTGATTATTTTTTAATTTGAATGGGTAAGATTGCTAAATTTTAAAACATTTGGAATTACGTGTCCATTTGAAAAATCGTTGGAAGAATGATCGTTGGCCAAAATGCATTTTAGAAAATAACTTTTGTCTAGAATGCATTTTGATAAAATACATTTATATTTAGATAAATGTTGGATTCAGACTGCATCTTGACAGAATGTATTATGCTAAAAAAAAACTTTTTGTTTAAAATGCATTTTTTAAAAAAAAAAAAAGTTGTCAGCCATTGGAGTCTGTAGATTAACGAACATTAGGGTTCAAAGTGCATTTTGAATTGCCAAACAATCACTACATTGGATTAAGAAAAACCTTCGGAATAACATTGCTTGCTCTTCTGGATATATTTTACAATTCAACCCTAAAAATTAACCAAAGATGAACCAGCATTAACAGTTGAGAGCAGGAAGTGAAGTATGATGTCAATGTGTACGTTTGGTGCGCCGAATGAGCCATAGAATGTCGCTTCCATGGAATGATTTTCTATGGCGTCCAACTTTCTGGGTACACTGCACAGTAAAAACACACATCCATTATTCACAGATAAAATAAAAAAACAGAGCAAACCCAATTCAGCAGATCAAAGTTCATGACAATATCTGAGAAACTCACTTGGAAATGAAACGTAGGGTTGGGAACCTTTGTTAATACCGACAAACCATCCCGAACAGGCACCCCTGTTTAGTATATACCAAAAAAAAAAATTTAGTCTCTGTCCATTGCCATTATGCAGAGGAAGATAATATCTTCTTCTTCTTCTTCATGTGAGCCTTACTTTTAGCAGAGGCTGACTTTATATTCTGATCCATTGCATTCTTAGGCTTCATCTTCCTAGGCACCGTAACTTCCGAATCACTGCATTAACAAAAATCATTATGTCCAACTCTGTCACATCATGGACTGTCATGTTGTTTCTGGCAGTCTTCCATAAACATATATACAGCCATACTCTAATCCATTATCTAGATTAAAGTACCTTGATTTGTCACCACTTGATTTCTCAAGGTTGGCTGCTGTAAGCCCAAAAAAAAAAAAAAAAGCAAAGTTATAGCAGAGTATAATAAAGGTACATAATTTTCTTTTGATTTCTCTGAGAAAATCAACTGGGAGACTTGAAGCACTTACGTGATGATAAGTAACGGGAATGGAAACGTGGTAATTTCTCACTCCATCGCATATTAGTAAGGGCAAGCTTATCAGCATATTGTTCACACGAGGCAAGTCTCTGCCCAGAAAATGAGCAACTTGATTTACAACTCTGTTTTTCGTCAAGAACACTAAAAAGCCTTTATATTATATGCAGAGACTAACAAAAAGGCTCTTGCCCCCCCCCCCAAAGTTATAACACACTGACTTGTTTGAGGGAATTGATGCGCAATTCAGTCTCAGAAAACGAATTGGTCTGAGAAATAAGGCATTCAAGATTGGTTGACACGTTTCCAAGATGATCTATCACAGTAACCACTGCCCTGCATAAGTACTCTTTTGTGCTTTCCACCACCCTGCATCATCAACATCATATATACACTCAGGAACTCTTAATTCTCATTCTCAAGATACCTCCCGAAACATGGGTGTGGGCTTAAGCCCAGCTCATAGATCTACTCTCTGCCCAAAAAAATTAGGTAGTAAATAAAGTCCAATGACAAGTGAATACATACCAGTTTGAGTTGGGGGCTTATTTGTCAACCTTTAGCATCACTTTTAAACAAAACTTCTTTTAATATTTACTTCAAACTGCATATAATCACTCTCCAAAAGTTAATCTAAACAAATTAGAAACATCTTACTTGTCAAATTTTTAGTGATTATATTGCTCTTTGATAACCACACACGAGTAATTCTCTCCCTGAAAGCTATCTAACCAATAACTGTGGAGACGTTTCAGGACATATCATACGTTTCATGGATTCCGAATAACAGCACAGTGCTAAAAATTACAGAAATAAAGTAATTCCATGATAGTTAGAAGCTGAAACTACTCACTGTGTCTTCTCTTTGCCTTTCAAGAACGCAGTTTCACAGTAATCTGCTGCATGGTGAAGCTGAGACCTCAGCTCTCTTAGCTCCTACGCATTCACCACGAGCAAACCTTGAGTTTTTTTCTTCTTCTTTTAGTAATGTGAATAAGAATTAGCAAGACAGGGTAGATAAAAGTATGACCTGAAGAGACTTGTCAAAGTTGATACTTTCTTCCAACTCAGCTTCTGGGGTTTCAAAGGGAGAAGAGGAAGGCTTGGATACTGCAGTTTCCATGGAGGAAGATATGGAAGTTATGAAGAGTGCTGAAGAAAGTAATGACTTATATAAACACGAGAAAGGTTCCTTATCTGGCGCTGTTTTTTTCCTGAGTGGGACTCGCCGGGGTAGATTTTTGTCATTGTCTCCCCCTATCAGAGTGTGAAAGATGGGTTTCTGTGACCTGTGAAATCTTACAGCAAGAAAACAAACAAACTTGGAAAGGAGGGGAAGATGACAAATGAACAGTTTTTGAGTCCCGTGATATCCTTTTCTTCACTTTTTCGAGCTTTAATTATTTTAAAAAGGGCAGGGTAAGTGACTCACAGGCCGATAAGAGACACAGTTCAATGAAACGGCATTACTTGCTACATAGATCGATTTGAGAAAAAAAAATTGAGAATTTTTATTATATGCAGTTATTATTATATATAGCTCATGATCATGGACTGTTCAGTGAGATTACCACCACCTGTAATTCTTTCGAAAACGACAAGATTATGTGTTGCTAATCCTGTAGTAATGCATGGATCTAAACCAAGTTTTCCAGAAGGATATAGATACAAATTATACAATACCAATAATTGCATCTCTGTTTACATGGGGCCTCATCTAATAATAAGCCTATGTCTTAATATTTCTTTCAGTTTTGTCTTGATTCTAATGTATCAAAAAAAAAAAAAAAATTGCATCTCTGTTTACATGTTGATAAGCATATGAATGGTGGAGAGCTCATCGGGGTTATTAGGCCTACACATCACATGAGCACATTGTCACGGGGACGTTCATGGAAGTCCCACATCGGGCGCGCGCGGGGTGGTTTTGGGCTATATAAGCTGGGGGGTTCGCCCTCCTCATGACTGCAGTTTTGGGGATGGATACGGCCCCCTGTGACAACATGCTAACTTAAACTCATTTTAAAAGAACAATCGAACCACTTATTAGTTTAAGTGCATATTTCTTAACCATCACATGACACATTGTGTGCCTATGAATCCCATGTTTGAGTTAAACAAAAAGTTTATTTTGATTATATATATAAAACTCAATTTACTTTATCTATTAAATTTATAATTTCCTCCGTATTCTCATTAATCATACATATTAGGGGGTTTTATTAAAGAGTAACTTCAATACATATAATTAACAAGAATATTTAAAAAAACATTTATTTATTACAAATAACTAACTTTCGTATACGTAATAATTAATATCCCTAAATTATTTTTTTAACTTTTATATTAAGAACTCCGGCAAAGTTATAATATTCAAGGAAACACTAGAATTAATGGGTTTGACAAATTTATAAATTAATCTTAACAGAGGAAAAACACTCGTTTAAAAAATGAAATGATGCATAGAAACTTTAGAGAACTCTCGTCTTTATCTCAATTTTCAATACAATACATGAGATTCACCTATTTATGAATTCTTATCTAAGGTTTTAGAATCAAAATCAAGGATGCAAATTGTAATTTATGGTACTGGCATGGCAAATTGGAAAAGAATGTCATATTGCATCTTAGTCTTATAATATTGATGAAAAAAGATTTCAAGTGGATTGAAGGCATAGAAGTATTTGATTCCAATCCTTCTCCAATTGAATGTTGAGTTTTAAAAACTCTTAGATGTTCCTGTCTTCTGACTCAAAGAATAGGGAATACGACAAGCCTTAAAACCAATTATCTGGAAGATTGTTCTCTGGAGTCATACGTTAGTCTCTTGAAAACAAATCGGAAGTCTAGTCTATTTAGTAATATGTTTCTTTTATGTGGAAATTACTTCATGGAATGGGAAGAGTTTGTAGATTCAAATCAGTCTATTTATCAACCACACAAGGTCTTAAAGGAATCTTGTTTCATGCTACATGTGGCATATTCTAGCCGCTCAATAATTTACAAATGAGTTCAGATTCAAAACAGTTTTTGATCTTCATCATCAAACTTTTTAAGATTTAAGCTGGTGGGAGGACCATTATGAGCCCTTTCCAGTAATTTTCTTCTCTTAAGAGTACATATTGTTATCAAATGTCAATTACAATGCATTTCATTTTCATTGATTTGCTCATCAATGTTACCCAAAAAGCAAAAAAATAGGTAGTAATCTCATGATCATGCAAATCGCCTGTGGATTAAACAGAAGTTCATGGCTGATTTGTATGTTTATTTTGTTTTCCATATAAATCATCTATTTTTGTTAAGCACATGCACTACACAAATAAAATTTAAATGATACCTCTGGCATGCTTCTCTAGATAAATAATCTGATGAGGACAACGCCAATGTTTAGGAATGGTGGCCTTTAAATTGTATAAAAAAAATCAGTCTTCTTTTGAAAAATCAAAATGACGATGTTGAAAATTATGCTTCTAAAATTTTCTAGAAATGCCATTTAATAAAAGATGATAGTAAGTATTTAAAGAATATTTTACGCTTGTCTTGATATTGAAAATTTTCACAAGCTGAGTTTACTTATAAATCAATTTTTTTAGTTAAAAGATAAATGTATAAATTAAGCATGATGTGATTTAAAGAAAAAATTAGGGACAATGACACAAATAGAACTTGGAAAGTACTGAATGGCAGAGAGACGGTGTGAATATTGATAATCCCAATAAAATGCGATAATCCAAATTGGGATATTAAAATCGTAACCGAATGACAAAAATGCCCTTTAGTGGAGTGGCCACTTATCTCCCTTCCCTGTCTCCTCTCCCTCCTTCTTGACCATCACCAACTGATTTCAGATGGCTTCAAAATAGGAAAATAGGAAAAGGAATCAGGTATGGGGATTCATTGAGCTCAAAGAAAGAGTCCTTTTGTTTTCTTATCAATGACTTTTTCTCTTTAAGCTCAATATGGTCAAAAGCTAATTGCCGATGCGATTAAACACAGTCTGCCAAATCCCCACCAAGGCTCTGGAAACAAAAAAAAGTATGATTGTATAAAATTGTGAAGCAGAGGACAATTGTATGAAATCAAATGCCTTAATTGTCTTGACAGAAGGCTTGTTGATTTTCTTAAGGAGAATCATAGATTCTCCTTAGCCTAAGCAACATGGGACCAAGTAAGGAAGTTTGATTGGTTGGTGAAGAGTAAGACAGAACATGAGTGATAAAAGAGAGAGGCAGAAGGAAAAGCAGCAAGAGCAGGGAACAAAGGTGCGTTTGTATTTTGGGTAGTCATAAAAGAAGAAGAAGAAGCAACATGATTCTCTGGCATGTATTGTGGTTGTCGTCTTCTTGTTCGTGTTGATTGAACATATATGCGCAAATTAGTTACTGTCATGGTCACGCTGGTCTAAGTTGAAGTTGTTATTTGCTATTGAACGGTTGTTAATTATAATATGTTATGGTCAATGAAACTATCTAACAAAGTTATTTGTCTATTACTGTAATTACAGGTGTATATGTTATATATCCTACTAGATTGCAAGTGTTGAAGGTAAATTTCTAATCTGAAACTGGTAATATGAATTCAAAAGTTGTTAACAACTACTCTAGTTTAGCGATTTCGCATTTGGAAAAAAATTGGGTCTTCAAATTTCTAATACAAAATTGGTAAAACGGATTGATAAATAGTTATTCTCTGCTCAAGTTTACGAACTTTACCCACAAAATTCTCACAACAATACTAAATTTTAGATTTTAACCATTTCCTAAACTTTATCAAATATTAACAATTCTTAAAATGAAAATTCATTAATGTTATGTGGATTTTATCTATTTTCTAAACTCCATCTAGTATTAACGACTCGTAAATATAATTTAACCACTTTGGATTAGATATTTACACTTGAATGAAAATACACTAATTTTATTTGGATTTTATCCATTTTCTAAACTTTATCAGGTGTTAACAACTCTTGAATGTGTTTTGACCCTTTTGAACCAGGGAATGGTTAAAACACATTCAACAGTTGTTAATATTTAATGAAGTTTAGGAAATTGTTAATACATAATAAAATATAATCATTCACAAAATGAGTGTGGGAAATGGTGAGGCGCAATGAAGTTCTCCGTAATTTTCTCAAGTGTGGGGGAGTTCCTAAAATGTATTCCTAATTTATGAAATTCAATATGCAATTATGAAATTTAAGTAGTTAATCGCAAAATAAAAGTAGTGAATAGCATTTAG
>QFDD01003337.1:0-20631 GCA_006871305.1 Vachellia collinsii | reverse complement strand
TGTGTGTGTGTGTGTGTGTGTGTGTGTGTGTGTGTGTTAAGCTATAGTTAGGGTATACATGGTCTTCGATACTCACCGTTTTTTGCGCCAATGGGCTTGAGTCATTGCTTATGCATTCAAGTGTCAACTCAAGGGTTTAAGAAGCAATTCTGTTACTACTTTCATACTATCATTTTAGTGTGGGCATAGATTTTCACTTCAACAAATATATATTTCAACTTTTTTATATCTCTCACTCTTATAGAACAATAGATGACAACGATCACTTGTTATGTGTGTTTGTGTGTATATGATTTAATACACCATATGTACTTGAGCCTGCAAAAATTTGTAAAAGGGCAATATATAACAATAAAGCATTATTTCACTAGGTGAAATTAGTTATATAGATCATACAATGTTATTAAACTTGATCAAAAATCAAGGTCTTAGATAAATAATTAACTAAAAGATCCCATTCAATAACATTATTGTATATCCATTGGGATCTTTCGATATCCCTCTTAGTCAAGCTTCAAATAGTTGATTTATCTTCTTCAATGATTCATTTATTAGGTTTTAAAGTTGGGATAACTAAAATATGAATATTGAGATGAATGTGTGATCATATAAGAAAATGTAAGATTTGTAATGAAGTAATCAGAGTAAGGCAAGTGATAAATATTAAGTAATTACTATTGGTTTATATTAAAAAATTAATCATGTTATCCTAAACAGTAAGGACTTCATGCTTAAAAAAGCATAGATTGAGCTGCTTGAACTTGGGACGTTTTGGTGAGGCGTTTTGCTTACATCAATCAAGTCATGAGTTCGAGACGGCAGCGTGGATTATGGACCCATGACGCTCTCAATTCTCTCCCATGAGGTATTTCCAAATACCTCTCATTTTGTGTGGATCACAAATTTCATTTAATTATAATTATTCTAACATCTTTTAATTTCCTTATTTCAGTTAAATGGATAATTTTTAATTATAGACACACACACACATATGTCTAATATAGTTTAATTTTCGTAATTATTTAATTAGATCTCCCTGCTAAGAGTAAAGTTTTTTGTAGGAAAATCGTTCCCCGACAACTGTTGTAGAACCAATCCGAAACTTACAACACATTTATGAGATTTTTGTTGTTGCAAGTTTTGATGCCTTGAAGCCTTGTGGCTTGCTCGTGAGCAAGTCAAGAGTTCGAATAGGCAAAGGACCAAAATGAGGTAGTAACAATAATAACAATAATAATAATTTCCAAATCATGAGTTATTTCAAAGTACCTCTCTTTTTCTACTTTTGGTGCTTGGCACCATACCATAGAGACCCCAATTCGATCCACCCGTTTGGTACAATGGAATAATTAAAAATATGAGGTATTTGAAAATACCTCTCTTTTATGTGACCGACTTAGCTCGCATTCTAAAGAGTAGAAAAAACTGAGATCCAAAGCTTGATGAAGCAATTCGAGGATGGGATTTGAGATTCCATCGAAATCCAAAATATGCTTTGTTGTAAAATTCAAAATATCAAATGTTATTGAACCTCTCCTTCCACCTAACTTATTAGATGTGTTCATCTGTCAGCTCCAGTCAATTTGAGAGAGGTGTCCTGAACTCATCCATCTCTTAAACACATTTACTATATATATGTAAAGCTATAGTTAAGGGAGGGCTGAAAGTGAAAATGATTGTTCCAATAGAAATGTTTTGTTTCTCGTTGCTACTTATGTTGTTGGGAAAGAGAAGATTCTTCTTGAACTTGCTCGTAGGTTTAAACGTAAAGTGCATGTGGATACCAGAAAAATGGAGGTTTTGAGGGTTCTCGGGTATGGGGAAGGCGGGGGAGTTTACAGATAATGACTCTCAAACTAATATTCATGTTGTTGGGTGGAACGTGGCCATACTTTAGGCCTAATTTTGTTAGAACGAAGGAGATTATGACTCAGAGAGGGTACTCTAAAGTTGTGGGTTTTATTCCAACTGGATGGACTTGTGAAGTGAAGCGCAATAAATTTACTGTGAAGTCGAAGGATTCATTTCAGATTCATCTTGTACCATAGAGTGAGCATTCTAACTATGATGAGCTCAGGGAATATGTGAAGTTTTTGAAACCAAAGCGTGTTGTTCCTACAGTTGGTGCAGATGTGGACAAAACTGACAGTCAACATATGGAGAAAAATGGATGAAGCATTTTGCTGGGTTAGTTGATGAGACAGCCAACAAGCAGGAATTTCTGAAGGGATTTCATTGTACATCTAGTAAAGGGGGCTTCAAGTTTCAAAAAGATGATAATGATGCCACGGAGCCAGTGCAGAACAAGGAGACAGAGGTGAAGTTGCTTGACAAGGGGGATGATAAGAGTATCAATCCAGATATTGTTCTAAATGTGTTTTCTTAAAAAGAAATCCTTTATTTGAATAATACTGAATTCATATCAAAATGATGGTTGCAAATTTAAAAACAATAATATAACCTTCATCACACTCTACTCCCCCATCAAGAAGTACTCCTTTAGTTCAAGATGTAAAAGGTTATTGACTATTTTACTCTTATTAAAAAATGTGATTTTTAAATATACATTTATTATTTGGCATCTCTCCTTATTCTGCAAAGGGGGTGATATTTAAAAAATATCATCCTTAATTACCTTATTAACCTCTTATATTTTACACCAAAATTTCTCTTCGAAAGACTTCTTATAATTATATTTTAAAGTGGTTGGTGCATCCCCTTTTTAGATTTATCACTGGATCAATAAATTGTATTTTAAATAGATACCAGACACGAACTAATAAGTTTTAATAAACAAATGTGTGCCTTTCGAACTCGCAGCTCAGTGGTTTGTGAAGCATGTTGACTTCTCATTCCAAGTTCCGGGTTCGATTCGGCATCTTCACTGATTGATTACGCTGGCTTCTGAAACTGTTAAACCAGTCTCAAAAAATGAGGTGTTTCATAACACCTCTCCTTTTACACATATATTCTAATTTAAGTCAAACCTATTAAATTTTAAATCTTGATTAGAGTAGATTTTGTGATGGTGATCTTCCGTAATGCTAAAATTTTATCATTTTAAATTTTTATTCTTAAGAAAATTCTACATGTCAAGATTTCGAATGAAAGATTAAATCCACTTTTTCTTTTTTGCAACTAATGAGAGGTAATATTCATCAATTCATCAAATCTAGAATGTAAGGCGTCTTGTAGAAGAAATTTTTATCCATAATATAAATCATATAGAAATCTGGAGAGTAAATCATTATTATTTTTCACTTTTACCCCAATGTATTAGTGGTACACACTGAATATCAAAGAAGAATATAGATTACGGCTAATTAATATTGAAACAAAATTACTAATTTGTTTTCAATTTAAGTAAGATTTAATTTTCAACAAAATTACGGCTGTTGAATGTAAATAAATAATATGGAGATAATATAAATATAGTTGAGTTAGGCTGATTCGTTCACCTTTATTTGGTCTTTCTGAAACTTTCAATTATAATTTGTGTACGTTTTATTAATCTCTATATAACTTTCCTTTTCCTTCAATATTTTCCCACATATTTTAACAAGTATTAAATAATAGGAAGAATAAGGGAAAAGTCCCCCATTAATGAATTAATAGCAAAATGGAACCTTTCACACAGATGCAACTAAGCTTGTACAATATGTAATTGCGCTTCAACATTATGTGCAATTAAACTTTCATATGTACAACTAAATAGGTCATATTTTACAATTAATTTCACAATGAGAGATTTTTCCTAAATAATAAAAGGAAGCTTAGTTTCCCGAGAAAATTTTAAAAGCTAGTTGGATGGAAAAAAAAATATGTTTGAAATGATTTTGGAGCAACACACT
Source organism: Vachellia collinsii (assembly GCA_006871305.1). Lineage (NCBI taxonomy): Eukaryota > Viridiplantae > Streptophyta > Magnoliopsida > Fabales > Fabaceae > Vachellia > Vachellia collinsii. The sequence continues at coordinate 16,780 of QFDD01003337.1, read as the reverse complement.
TTTGTTTTTGCCAACATGAGTTTAATTTTATACTTTAAACAAAGAAATATAATTGCCAAAATGTCTTAATAACCAATTAGTAGTATAAACGAGTTATAATTTTTTATATCGAAATTACTTATTACATACTACTCATTTTTTATAATATTTTTTGTAATTACATTCATTTTAGAGTATGCCATAGTGATTTTTTTTTTTTTTTTGATAAAATCATAGCGATTCTTTATAAATAAATAAAGAGAGAACATTTGCATTCTAATTATCTTTGTATTTTCAACTCTTCATCCAAGCAAAGTGGAAAAGAAATAAAGAAAATTTAAATGAATACAATGGCGCGAATCCATCTTGAGGCTTGCTGGTTAGACCAAGTTTGCTTCGCAAGTCGCAAGTTCGATTCCGTATGCATGCATGAATCATTCCCCATCTAGACCTCAGTGTCTACATATATGAGGTGCTTCAAAACACCTCTCCTTTTTACAAATTCTATTTTAATCATAATAAACTCTTTTTTCCTAAGTTATCTTTCTAATCATAGCATACTCATGTTAGAAGTAATGGCCATATACTAAATATAGACATTTATCCTAATAATGAAAATTCAAATATTTCTTCGTCAAGTTATAAGAAACTATTTTCATTGAACAGTAAATCTACATTAACCCAACAAAAAAGACACTTTGCAAAAAATTTTAAAAGCATGTGGAACTGAACAGTAACTCCACGTTAACCCTACAATGCTATAGGATCCTGTTTTAATTTATTGTGCTTTTATCAAAAGAACTAAAAAATTATTAAAATGATTGTATCAAATAAATGAACAGGTTTTCATCTTGTTGGATTCGTACCCACATTGTTTATCGGTTAAAATACACATAATTTTCCTAAATCTAGTTCCACTGTTTAAAACCCTTTAGTTATGAAATTTAACTATGAATCCGTCACTAGAAAAATCTCTTGGTCTAATGGCATCCAACATTCTCTCCAATAGAGGAGGTTGTGGGTTCTATCCCCCAAAATAGCTAAAGGGTGAGCAAATGTATGTGATAAGGCGTTTGAGTCCCTTTAATCACTTTGGAGATAGAACCGATAATCTCTTCCATTAGATGGAGTGTGAACTATCATTGAATCAAAAGGTTAATTATTTTTAACTTTCTTAGACATTAATCCATTAAATCATTAATGTTTAGAAAACATATTCTTCTCCAAAATATTTCATTTTTTGGAAAGGGAACCCAAAAAAAACATATGGATTTATGTTGTGTGTACAAAATTTGTAAAATACTGGTACCTTTTATTAATAACAACTTTTGACATGGAACTTTTCCGCAATATTTTTCTCATCATTAAACAACAAAAATCATGAAATAAAGAAGAAATTAATGAGGTCGTAAAAATAAATTTAATTATCAAAAAGTCACTAACAAATAAAGAGTATAAATTATTCCTATTTTTTATACTAAAATTTATCACATATACTTCTCAAATATTATTGAATTTTTGGATAATTACTTTATTTCATGAAACTTCGTAGCAATTCTCCAATAAAGTTAACAGACGAACATGAAGAGTAGAAGACAATAGCAAGTTCTAAAACGAGTAACCAGATGCCCTTTAACATTTGGCATTTTGGCTTGACGGTGACAACAATGTAATTTCACCCATGAAGTCAAACGTTTGAAACTGGCACTTTTTTCTGTTCTGTTGAACCAAACACTGGCGACCTTTCACCTAATTATGAGGTGTTTCAAAATACCTCTCCTTTTAAGCAATTTTAGTGCCCATTTCTCTATTTTAAGTAAAAATTTCATATACTAAATTTTTTTATATATAAAAAGTCAAATGTATGTAAACAAAGCAAAACAATACATAATATCTTGAGTTTTATAGTAAATCATGAACTAATATGAGGCATGGACGAAGTCCAAAACAATCTATAAAGAACATGCGAAGTAAAAAAAACAAAAGAACAAAAGCTGAAACATAACAGCAATTTCATATACCAAATGAGCTATCGACAAGGGTTAATGATAAAGATAAAACCTCTTTATTATTTTTAATGTTTTTTTAAGCGAGGTTTCCCGTCTCTGTAGAATACATGGGCCCCCAAAAAAGGGACTTATAGCATAATCTAAAATAAGGGTTTAGTTGTTTATTATTGATGAGTAGAATTTATAAATTCTACGGAAAATGACAATGAGGCCTTATGTAATGGATTTTACGATTAAACAATCTCACAAAATCGCATGATTATTTTTAAGTCCAATGGAGTTGTTAATGTACTAAGATAGGGTTGTAACTAATAACTTCATCTCAATGCGTGCAGTTGTTAACGGGATTTGATAGTAAATATACAATTTCGTAAGACTGTTTAATCCTAAAATCCTTTACACATGACCTCATCGTAATTCTCCTTAAATTCTATGTTATATATCTCATCATCATCTATCAACCCTTAGCTTAACTAACCTTAAATTCTATGTTATATATCTCATCATCATCTATCAACCCTTAGCTTAACTAACACTAAGCACTTTTCTTATTAGAATTTTTCAAGTGAGAAGTTGGGAATTTGAACTCTCTATAAATTGTATAATGGGTGCAAGTTATGTTAAAAAAAAAACATCACCTACATTTTTATATATTCCCATTTTATTTCCTAAAGTTATTCTTTTTCCCTAAACTCCTCCTATTAATGGCACATATTCATTATTTTCATCAAATGAACAGTTTACAATGTAAATGATTAAAAGAATTACTAAAAAAATTAATGCACATTTTTTACCATTGAAGTGAAAGTTTTAAATTTAAGAAAAGACTTAAGTATATTATTTTTCAGAATATAATTATAAATTTGTAAGATAAAATAAATTGGTATTTTACATTTAGAACTAAAGGAAACTTCATATTTGTAATATTGACCATGGAGGAGATATTTTTTTATTTCTACTGAGAGAAGGCATTGGAGAAAAGCTCACTTTCAGGCCACTTTCTTCACCATGAAAGAATAATTACAATTAGATTTTAAATAAGATAAATAATATTTGATAAGTCTCAATAATTTGTCAATGAGTCACTTCCACTCATCATTATCAAGTTTTTGAGAATCATTGACAAGTTCTTAATATTATTTCTCTTACTTGATTCTTAATTGTGATTCTCCTTGAAAAAATGAGGAGGAGGAAGAAAGAAACACTATGGAATTTATTATTTAAAATTTTAAATGAACCATAACTTGCCTTTGGCATTTTGGCTTGATGGTGAGAGCAATTTAGAATCATCAAGTCATGTGTTCAAAACTTGGCACACTCTTCTCTTGCCCTAAACAAAACCCTTCATCTAATTATGAGGTGTTTCAAAACACCTCTCCTTTTAACCAAATCATTGCTTTATTGATAATCCTTTAACATTTTTTAATTATTTTAAACCTTATTATGATTAGTAGATATGCATATATAGCCTTTTAAAAATTTATTAAATTACTACGTGATCCTTAATATAAGAGTTAATTGATTTTTTGGGAGATTAATGAAGTTAATTAACTGATATTTTTATCATTTTTCTCCAGATTAATTTTTCTGTCTTATAAAATCTAATAATTTACATAAGTATTTTAGAATATATGTTATAATTAAGTATTTATTTAGCTTTTTTAATCTCTCCAAAAAAAGTTAACTCGCTCTTTTATTAAAGAATGAAGATAGTATTTTTTATTTATGTAATTGATTTTAGGGAAAATTAGTCTTTGGTCCTCAGCTTCTAACTCGGTTGTAACTCAATCCTTAAATTTTGACTCGGTGCAACTCATTTCACCTGTAGTTTTGATTCGATTGTAACTCAATCATTATAGTTTTAACCATTTTATAATTTAGTTCATGACTTTTTATTATATATCTGATATATTTTATAAAATATAAAGACTAAATTATAAAACGGCTAAAACCATAAGGATTGAGTTGCAATGAGTCAAAATTCAAAGACTAAATTATAAACAAGTTAAAACTATACGGGCTGTGTAACATCCCCAGAGCCCTCCCTTGTAGATATTGTCCCTGTTGCAAACAGAGCAGGGTTTTGTTTCCCTGGGTTTCTACAATAACCCAGAAAACGCGTCTACAAGGGGAAGGTATCAACACCCTTATAAGGGTGCTTCGTTCCCCTTCCCAATCAATGTGGGACTTCACATCGGTCAAGTGGTTACCAGGGATGTAGTGAGGCGCTACTTACCCCCAGGTAGTGGCTTCGATCCCTGGGGAGGCGAGTTGTGAAACCTCTAGGGGAGAGGTTATAACCTGGCTGCCAATAGACCTCAAGGAGGTGGGGTGAGGTAGTCCGGCACCGTCAGGGACCCAGTGGGGTGAAGCCGTGCCGTTACAGGCTGGGTTGCACCGAGTCAAAGTTTAAATACTAAGTTATAACCGAGTCACAAGTTGAAGATCAAAAGATTAATTTTCTCTTGATTTAAAATAAGGTCTGTGTGTATATAAACATACTTATACCCACACATTTGTCCCCTTTCTTATGTATTAGGTAGCAACTAGAATGATCTTTATTATAAGACATCTTTTCAAGAGATGGATTATTTTTATTACAAATCACTTGATGAGGGTGTTAATTGAGTTTTTCTTATATTAATTTTTATTCAAAGTCATTAATTATGGGTACAATATATATATGAAAATTTTCTATTTAAGCATTTGGTAAAATTAAAATATATCTCCTTCTTAAATAAAATTAGCGGTTTAATCATCTTTTATCAATTTCCGTGAAGTAATCATATAAGTGTGTGTTTTATAACGGGAAATAGTGGGAATATGTACAAATTTTAATTTGATAAAGTTGGCTTATGACTACAAATTTTGAAATTCTAAGGACTGGACTAGGAATTGATGTGAAGTAGTAAGGATTAAACTAATTGACAAAGGACATAAATAAATTTAAAATGGGCTATGGATTGCCTATCGAGCCTATGGCTTGATGGTGGAAGTGTACTACTTCCACACTTTGAGTCGTCAGTTCGAACTGGCTGGCAGAATAATAATTAATAATGCAACAACAATGAGGTATTGCAAAATACCTCTCCATTTTGTATTTACATTGCCTGTTTGTCATATAACAGTCTAAATTTTATCTTTATCTTTAAAAATAATTATTGTAATATGTATAGAGTATAAAATAAAGATAATCTTATAATCATCATTTCTTTTAAAAATGATTTTTTAAATTTTAAAATTGATATTTGAACAAATACAATCATCTAGACCATCCAGATCAAATATATAGAGTACAATTCAAATCCGACAAGTTTGGGTACTCATCACTTGACCATTTAGATTAGATATGGAGGATTCAAATTTAATGAGTCTAGATAAGCACTCAACATAGACCCCTACTATTTGTAATTTGGCTTCCTTTTATAACCTTAATTGGACAAAAATGTGAGTACATAACTGGAATTGCAACAGGTGATGACTCCCCTCCTAAACAAGTCAATTGATGGTTGCCTTGAAGACTTGTGGCTTGCTGGTTCGGACGCTTCACTTTTACCCCTCCTTTCATTTTATTTACATATCACTTCCAACATAATCTATATAGATTAAAATTTAAAATTAATTGTCAAGATACCACCAGTTGCATGTTAAAGCAGATGATATGTTGAAGACTGCTTTCAAAATTGGGTATATATATATGATTGTACAAATTATGTACATAATAATATGAGATAGAAGGCAATTGCGTAGCGAAAGCATGATGGGCCTATAACCCACAAATCCTAGGATCAAATCAAGCTTAGTGGATACTTTAAAACAACTTTACATAAAAGTTGTTTAAAAAATTCAAATTTTTCGCAAAATCTCATTCTAACATATTGACTTAAAAGGGGTGTGACTTAAAAGGGGTGTGACAATCATCTTTAGATTATTGGATACATAAGAATTTGGTCTAAATTTAATGGCATTGACTAAAAGTTAAAGTTGTTAAGCATATATAATACAAAAATTAAAATTCATAGAAGTATAAGAACCAAAGTACTTTAAATGAATTTCGATTTTGGAACCTATATTTAATAGCGTTAACTCATATCAAATCATTCTAAAACTATATGGATCAATAACCATGATTTAAAAATTATATGAATCAAAACCAAAATTCAATAACTCTGTCAGAAACAACAGCGAGATTAACAAAAAATAATAATTACATATCAACACATATTGTGAAAATAGATTGAAAGGTGACCCTTGTGAACAATCAAGTAATTAAACAAGTAAGTGAAGGGAGCCTTCAAGACTTGCGGCTTGCTGGTTTGTGTGCATTGCACCAAACGGCAAAATGCGAGTTCGAATGGGCAGGAAGTTGAGAACAGAAAAGGAACAAGCATACTCCTATGAGGTATTTCAAAATACCTCTCGTTTTTTTTAAAAAAAAAAGGCAAAATTTACGTTTTTATGTATTACTTTTGGCCTTTTCACTTCCATTTTAATCTGTGTTCATAGAGTGCAGATCTTGAAATGATGTGTTCTTGTCTTTTTCTTCCCTATTCATTGGCTTTTCTACAATAAAGTGGGCTTCGCATGCATATGAAGGTATGAGAAGCATCCGTCGCTTATAATCTACTCCTTTGTGTAAGGCAGAGATTAATATTTTTTTTGTCACTATTAAGTTTTTAGATGAATGAGTAATTTTATCATTCATTTATTATTATATAGATCTTATTTTTATGGAATATACTGTATATTAAATAAAAATAAAAGTCAAAAAGTTAATGAACATATTAGTAGTGAATTAAATTTTTTTTTAGTTTTGATTAATGAATATGTTGGGAGTAAATTATAAATAGAATTAGAAGAGAATGTAGTCCATCTGGTCCTTTTGTATAGGATTAATTCTAAAAAGGTTTATTTGATCTTTTTTATAAAAATATACTATTATCATTTTTTCCTCCACTCATTCTCTCTAATTCTCACTCACACACACATCATTTTCATCAGGTATGTTTGTAAAAAAGTTATATATCTTCCATATTTGTTGTTCATGATTAATTTTAATCGTTGGTTTGTTTTGAGTTGGTCCATATTAGAAATGATGAAGGAAGACAGTGTCTCTTGGAAGAAATTTATTATAAAGAAATCATCAACGCCCACAGAACCTGCGGCTTAGTTGGCAAGTGGGTCGCGCTATTTGTCACCAAGTCGCAGGATCGAACTGGGCATTGGCACCAAAATGTCATTGGGAAAGCAAATTGAATGAAATGAGTAAAGTAATGAGGTATTTCAAAATACCTCCTTTTCCCCTTTTTAGGTACTCTCTTCTCCTTGTTAAAAGGCATTACATTGAAGATTTTTTTTCTTTTCATCAACAACCTTATCAATTATTCCCTCCAATCCTTTTTATAATCCTTTTTATAAGTAACACTTACACAGTTTATTTAAAATGAACTAGCAGTTAAAATTAATTAAAAGTAATGAATGAGTAATATATATAATTTTTTTAAACATACTCTTATTTATTAAAAAGATAATTGAGAGTGAGAGTGAGTGGGAAAAATATAAGTTAAACATGCAATTAATTTTGGTTAAAAATTAAAAGAAAATAAATTAAATCTTTATATAAAGCAAAATTGTTACTTATTATAGAATTAGCCCTATAAGAGATAATGTTACCTATAAATATAGAATCTAAAGGAGTACTTTCTTTCCATTTGTTAACATTTTAGACCCATGATGGTTGAAATTTGTTAACATTTTTATTCGAGAAATAATTTTACTTGCTGCTTAGTTAATCAACCATATTTATATTTATAAGGCACTGCTCTGCTCTTTATTATAGGTCGATTTGTAGATGAAATTGTTTGTTTTAAATATAAATTCACTTTAAAGTTATCAATGATTATTCTCAATTTTATCCTTATTTAATCTTGTTGAAAATAGGAAAAAAAATGAGAGAGATGTAAGAATGATTCATAGATGTAGAAAGAAAATTTTTTAATGAGGTGTGTTTAATGAATTAATTGTTATTATTTAGTATGTGAGAATTAGTTGAAATGAATTTAAAATATGGAAAAAGAGTAGGATGACTTACCACAGGAGAGGAGGGTAAAAAAAAAACCAGAGAGGCACAACTTTATAACAAAAAGGTTGTTAAATTATTAAATTATTTAACTAATATAAATTAGTGATGTGGTGTAAATTTATTGGTCATAGTATACATGACGTCGTGCGTTGGCTGCACATAAGAATTTCTTTTAAAAACAATACCCCTCTAATTTTAAATGTAAGAGTTTTAATAACTAATTCATAAATATTAATCAAATGATTGGAATTAATTATTTGTAATAAATATGTCTTGATCTTTTAAAAATATTTCAATTAATCGTTTGCATAATAAATTGTACTCGTCAATAAAAACATTTTTAATATGTGTAATTAATACTATTGTTTCAAGAAAAGAATTATAAATTTTAAAAATAAAGTAGATTAAAATCTTCTATTTATAATTAAAGTAAAGCTTTTTTACTAAGCGCATGTTTTCTCCTATTAAAAATATGCATGTTTGAGGTACTGTAGAGTGTTAAATATGAGCTCATCTTTTAGTGGAAATGCAAATATTAATTTGTTATGTTATGAGTAATTAACCCTTTTTATTAAATCTAACAATTATTAATAAAGTAAACTTTTTAATTACAGATAGGAACGTATAATCCCAAATAAGGGAAGGGAGAAGAACTCACTTTCAAGCCACTTTCTTTTCTGTTTTTTTCTTTTCTTTTCCTTTCCATGAACAGCGACAAGCAGAAAAGAAAGAGGATCTGTGTGATTTATTATTTAATCCGTAGAACGAGCCACTCGATGCCATGGAGCATTTTGGCTTGATGGTGAGTAATTCGATCTCACCCATCAAGTCATGTGTTCGAACCTTGGCACTCCCTTCTCTCTGAACCAAACAAACCCTTTGCCTAACTATGAGGTGTTTCAAAACACCTCCCCTTTTTCAATAACCAAATAAATGTTGTTTTAACCTTTTAAATTTGTTAATTATTTGAAAACCATTATGGTGATTTGTGCATACGCATATATAACCCCCCCCTTGAAAGTTTATTAATTTATTGTTTTTATTTATGTGATTTATTTTAAATAGTGTTGTGTGTACAGATTATACACTCAATTTTTCCCATATATGGCTTGAAGCATGAAAATAGAGTACTGGGGGCAAAATATCACATGGCATTTTTATTTGAGAAATGATTGATTTTACTGGCAGATTAATTAATTTACTCTAAAAGAAATATTTTAGAAGACACATCTTCATAACCGAGTTTTTTTAATGAAAAACAAGTATTTTCCTAACAAAGATAATCCCGTTTGAGTTACTATTAGACACTAAATATGGGTATATCTTCTAACGTGGATTTGAATATTGCTCACAACATTATGAAAAACTAGTCTGTTTCACTAGATTCAACTCCAGGTTCCGTAATTGCGTTTTGAATCTGAATCTATAAACTCATTTTAAATGCATCATTAGTCACATACGATTTAGGGGATGTGTGTTTGTTGAGTTTTGGATATATTAACATTTGACGCCATTGATGAATTAGTGGGCCGAGCCCAATGTCCATCTCATTTAATACAATCCCCTATCATGTACTTAATGTAAATGTTAGTTGATTTTTTTATATATTAAAACACTTAATAGATTACTTAATAGCAGTATGTATTCTGAAATACTTATGTGTTATTAGATTATACAAGTCAGGTAAGGAGAGAACGCTAAAAAAGTCGGTTGGATAAAAAAAACATGTTTTGTATAGGTTATGCTATTGCTATGCATATTTACAAAATTAGATTTTGAATATGTTCATTATCATTCTCTCTCTCTCTATAAGGACATTGAATATTTTTCAAGTTGAATGAAACGAATCTTCTAATAAGCTCTACATATTTTTTGTAAGAAAATTATGGGGGAATAAGTAACTGATTAAATTTTTTTAAATTATTAGGACTAATTGAAAATTAATGTTAAGTATTGGGGTAAAAAATTCAGTTTTTGCGATGATGAAAAGGAAACACAAATTAGAGAATCAGGGATCAATTATTAATTCGGGGCCAAAAAGTGTTTTTTTTTTTTTGGCAGGAGGAGGGGGGGGGGGAAGAGGGACAAGTCATACGGATTAATAAAGTAGAAGTTATTAGTGTTTGCCTTTCGAACTCATGGCTTGATGGTGAAAGTGTTTTGCTTTCAGCTATTCAAACAAGAGTTCGAACAAGGCAATTCCGCAACAACAACAACAACAAATTCCACAAACAATCATGAGGTATTGCAAAATACCTCCCCCCTCCAACCCAAAATTTTAGTTTCCTTTTATAATCATCATTGAACAAGGTGAGTATAAAACTGGAACCGCAACAGGTGACTCATACTGGTGAGCTTTTAAAAATTTAAACAAGTGGATCTATGGAGCCTTGAAGACTTGCAGCTTGTTAGTCGGTGTATCTGATTATATCTAACGGGATAAGTTAGTCTTTTATAACATAATAAATCAAGGTTTGAATCCTTATTGAGAAAAATATTCACATTTAGAACACTACAGAATATTGAACATAATTATTTCAAGTAAAATGATACACGTACTTAATAAAAAAAAAGGTTCCAAGTAGGAATAGGCAAAAATCCTAGAGACCATGGAAATTAATTAATAAAATGTGAGGTATTTCAAAATACCTCTCAATTTATATCATATTTTCTCTTTATTTTTTTAAAATGCTCAATTAGGTAATTTGCAGCCTCTATTGCTTTCTGAGGAGATTAAGAGGGAAGTATGAAGATGCATATGGTTGGTTGGGATAAAATTTCTCGATTAAAGGATGCTAAGAGGCTATTAAAACAAAATGGGAATACTAAGATGCATCAGACCATCTCTTCTGATTAGTTAGCAATGGTTCTATAATCATCGTTCTTTTTTGTAACTATCCTAGTTTATTGATTTGTTAGTAAGCGATTTATAATAGTACACAAACATACAATAAAAATTTGTATGTATAGGAAAGCATGTGACTTGTAATAGCATACTTATATAGTTATGTTGGTAAGTTTGTAAAAAGAATAAAGATATCAATATATATTAATGATACATAACACATAACCTATGATGTAAGAATGAAAAGCAAGTGATGTGATCATCAATAAGATTAGAACAAACTTTAATTCGCTCATCGAACTCATGGCTTGGTGGTCAGAGCCTGCTGGCTTCACCTTACAAGTCATGAGTTCGATTCGATTCTGCAAGCCTTGGCGATCACTCTGAGCTGATTCAACCAAACAATGAGGTGTTTTAAAACACCTCTCCTTTTACAAATTATTCTAAGTGATCCGTTCACATCAAACAAATAATACTTGTACCAATATTTAATACTTTATTAGATGTACATATTAATTCTACTCTCAATTTTTATTAATAACAGCTTTTTTATTGTTTATGATGTGTTTTAAATGCAATTATTAAAACTACATTTTAAATTTTTCACTTCAGAGTCTGATCTTTTACCATTGTTTGTTTTATTGTTTAAAATGCAATTTTTTTTTCCCACTTCAGAGTCTGATCTACTATAAATCTATGATATTTGTAAGATTTTGGATTTGTTTCTTAAAGATACAATCTTACCTAATATGGTGCATTTTAAATTTTAACTCCACATTATAAACAGCTATCTTGCTATAAGTCGAATATGTTTTAATATAGGATTTTAACAGATTTATTTAAGAAAATTAGACATGTTTTTATATTTTATATGTATTAATATTTTGATCACTTACATCAAGTTAATTAGCACATTTCACATATACTGCATTATCTCACAAAAATAGGTATAAAATTAGAATAAATTAGATAGGAGTTCATGCATGCCTCTAAGTAAAAGTTGTCAAAGGAGGGGAAAAAAAGAGTTCAATTATTCATAATTTATGAATAGAATCAACAAAATTGGTATTTTATAAATGAATATATATAATCATTGAAAAAAAACATTGATTAAATTCTGTATATCTATTATATCAAATTCTATAATTACATTCAATTATATATCTTATTTTTTAAACATTATTATTTAAATATAAATTCATATGAAAAATATATGCCCATATGTGATCAAATAACTAACTCGATACAAGAAATATGTTCCAAGTTTTAGCCAATTCAAAAATGCAAATTTTCTGCAATGTAATTGCTCATCTTATTTTCCAGACACAGTTAATTCAGAGACAGCTGATTTACAATATACAAACTATAATTGCGTGAACACTCAGCGCCTTGGAGACTTGTGGTTCGCTGGTTAAGGTGCCTTCACTTTTAACTGCGACGCCGTGAGTTCGAATGGGCGTAAAGAGCTTGTTTGGATTAGCATAATCACATAATTATGAGGTATTTCAAAATACCTCTCATTTTTTCTACGCTGCTGTGTTTCTTTAATTTTCTTTTTTTTTTTCAAAGTGGAGATTTTGGAATTGTGTGTTCAGTTCATGTGATACACGAAACTGACAACGCATGTATTAATTTGTAGGAAGTCAGATAAATAATTAAATCTGCCATGAAAAGGATATATAATTAAGTACCATCCTACTATTTATGATTTGAAAATCATGCAGTTTCATTGAGATTTTGTGTGTGTATCAGTATGTGTGTGGATTTATTTGGGCTTTAATTTTTGTATTATATGAAAACTAGAGAAGGAGTTGTATTGTTATTTTGCCCAAGAAATATGCCATATATATTATCCATTTTTTATTTTTTTTTTCTAGTAGAGAAATTAATAATTTGGTTTTTATAGTTTTTTAAGCTAAGCTTAGTTATTCTTCCATTGAAAATAATTTTATTCAAGATATCGCTGGACATTAAATGTGGTCGTCTTCAAACATAAGTTTGAACTTTTGTTCGCCACTTTTTGATTAGGTAGTGACCTTTTTTTTTTTTGGTGTAATTGATTAGGTAAACTTTAATTCGATGTAACTGAATGTTTATAATAGTGCCTTAGTTTATACGTTTTAACTCAATGCAACTGAGTTTTTATAATTTTTATGCTTTTATTTTTCTAAATGTATAAACTAAATTTTTGAAATGGTTAAAATTATTAGAATTGAATTGTATGAAGTGAAAGTTTAGAAACTGAGTTTTAACATATAAAAACTGTAAAGATCAAATCATTAATTTTTACCATATGCTATTATCATATTAAAATAATTATTTTTGAGTTTCCCAATTTTGTTATCATCATCCAAACATAAAAAAAGGAAAATATTTTTCCCACATTTTTCTGGAACCCAATTTTTGACCTTTAGTCTAGTTGGGAGCAAGAACAAGATAAAAGAAATTAAAATAGAAGCGCTCTTGCTTCTCGAACTCTGGGCTGGCTGGTCAGAGCAAATAGCTTTGACCTTCGAAAGCATGGTTCGATTCAGCACGTAGCTGCAATATCTGATCTCTCTGTTTCTCATCGTATGAGGTGTTACAAAGCACCTCTCCTTTTGCAAATTACTATTAACATTAATTTTTTTAAATAATTTTATACAATTAAAAATAAGTATATGTGATGAGTTTTGTCTCAACTCATGTGAAAATATTTTTTTAATTGATTCTACAATTGCCAAACACACTTACAGGTAACGTCATTAAATTCAAACTGGTCGAGCATGCAATAGGTCTGGGTATGTGGATGCTTTGAAGTCATGGCAACTCATGGTAACCCATGCAACCTGACAGGTAATTGAGTTGGCTGAGTTGCACTTTTTTTTAAAAAAAAAAATTGTTGGTTGCATTTTTATTTTTAATGATAATTTTTATGTTGACAACTGCTAGTTTAGTGATTGTACGTAGGAGCATTTTATTATTATTTATCTATTTTGATATTTTTGTTAAAAAAATATTTAGTGATTACATTTTTTTTATACAAATATTTAGTGGTTATTAACTTTGATATCAATGATTGATATTGTGATGTCAATATGTTGTAAAAATTGTTTTTTGTTATCAAGGATGGGTTTCTTGTTTTTTGTTATCTGATTTTTACCACCTCAATACGTTTGAATTTAGAAATTTCAAATGATATTATTTTGGAGTTTCCCAGTTGCTTATCTATACACAATTAATAAATAAAAAGAGAAAGGCGATTCACAAAACAAATACACAAGCGAGCGAGCCATTATGGCCTTGGAGGCTTGTGGCTTGTTGGTTAGGTGTTCTGCTCTTAATAACTACAAAGTCACGAGTTCGAATAGGCATGAAGGAATGGAGGAAGTATAATTAATTATCATCATTATCATCATCACAAAACCATGAGGTATTCCAAAGTACCTCTCATTTTCTGCTTTTCATTCTAAAAATGGTTATTATAAAGTGGAGAATATGGAATTATGTGTTCACTAGCTGTTCACTCTATGTGATACAGGAAAATAATGAGTGTGGAGATGTCCATAACATTCAAAAATAAAGCTTTTTGCCTTCCATCATATATTAAATGATATTATATTTTATAACTCCTACTATTTGAGGCTTGAGCTTTTTTTAGATGTCAGGGGCAATCCGGTAAAGTCACAAACATTTAATTGTTTGTGAAATATATTGAAAGAGATTTGTAAATGGAATTAAAAAAAAAGAAGAAGAAGAAGGATGTAAGTAGATCTCAGTTGTGTTGATTAATATATAACATTTTAAGCTTTTGACCCTTTTGCCATTTAAGGTCTTGGCTTGATGGGGATAAGTGGATAACATGTATGCTGCACCCATCAAGTCATGAGTTCGAGATGGCATTCACTTGGGGTGAAGCCAATTATCCCTTGCGGAGCCTTATGAGGTGTTTCAAAACACCTCTCCTTTTTGAGAAAGAATCATTACTATACATAATTTCCTCAATAAATCTTGGTTTTAATTTTTAAAATTCGTAAATTATGGTAAGCCTTGTGATGATCTGGATCTGCATAACCCCTTTGAAGTTGGTTTGTTGTCTTTTATTTATGTGATTTTAATTTCTGATATGGTATTTAAATTTGGAAACCCACACCCATATTCATATGCTAATTATTATTATTATTATAGGCTTTTTGGTTGGTGTGATTTATATCTGACTTAATGGCGAACAAAGAAAGGGAAAGAAGTGTAATTAATTAGGTACTCCCAAATATCTCTCTCATTTTCTGTGGGGTTTTTATTAATTAGTGATGCCAAATTATTCTTTATAATTCATTTTTTTTCAAAACAATTATTGAATATTGAATGCTTAAAGAAAAATAATTTTTAATAGGGAAAATTGGGGAAAAATCCTTCATTGAAGAATTAATTAGAGAATAAAACATACTCAGTTGCACATGTAAATACTCAATTGCATATATGGAAACTCTGTTGTATATTGTGGAATCTCAATTGTATATGTGTGGAAAGTCTCATTTTGCGATTAATTCCTTAATAAGGGACTTTTCCCCAATTTTCCATTTTTAATATGAATACATGATTTATCTTTTTATTTATACCTTATTTTTTAATTTGTTTTGTAATTTTTATTTTTTAGGTATTATGATTTGCATGGTTTTCTCTTGTGGCTAAAATATGTGTAAGACTTTGGCTTTGTTTCTAAAAGCTAGTCTTACCTTACTAGTCTCCTGTACTTTTTAAAATTTAACTCCGGATCATAAATATCTATGTTGTTGTAAGATGGATATTTCTTTAGGAGAATTACAACGAGATCCAAATGAAGCGACTGGATTATTAAAAGGTTTTAATAATAAATGAATATCATAAATTTGTTATCATTACACTAGGACTTTTGGATACTTTTCATTCCTCAATTGTTATAAAACTTTTGGATGATTAGCTTTCAATTTTTCCTTATATTTTAATATATGATTATAATATATTTATTTAAGAAAATTAGATATGTTTCTGTACTATATATACCTCTCATCCTAAATATAAAACATATTTATCTAATTTGAGAAGATCAAATAATCTAAATAAACATTTAATTATAACATATGTGAGATGAAGTCTCTAAAATACCTATAAATATAAATATAAATAAATTAATTTAAGAAATATTAAATATGAGAGATAAAATAACAAAATATTTTTACATTTAGAACCAGAATCCACTCTAGTGCTACGTTTGGACCGTAGGACTATTAAATATTAATACATTATTAATCACTTACATAAAATTATTTATTGTTATTTCATCAAAAAAATTATTTATTATTAAAAATTTTAAAACGAGCTAGCTGATGCCTTGAACTCTTTGGCTATCAAAGTAAATTGTGAATTTCATAACCAGTCCATTACTTTCTTTTCTCACAATAGATGCTATAAGAAATCTCAATTCTTCAAATGTTGTACCTTCCTTAATGATTTTTGTTCTCACACTACCTCCCACATATCGGATATCACCTTCTCCATTAACAAATTTTCCCCCAATATGAATGAAACATAGTATGTGCTTCCCAGACGTATTTGCCATCTTCACCAACACCCTGCATCAGAAATTTATTATTGACAACTCAACCAGCCATATTGACAACTTTCGAGGCTAATATTGACAACACATTTTTAGTTCACGTAGTAGTTGTTATCAGCACAAAGAAGCTTATCATTGACAACTAAACCAGTTATATTAACAATTATCGACGCTTATATTGACAATACATTTTCAAGTGGACATGTATATCAGACAGAGATCCTATGTGTGTATAATAATTAGATTAAAAAGATTGCTCAGCGCACTTCTGAAAGCACAGAGCTATACAA
>QFDD01003336.1:0-18810 GCA_006871305.1 Vachellia collinsii | reverse complement strand
TATGTAAAGTTATTAGTTAAAATCTTTCTACATTACTATAGACTTATATTGCCGAAATTCAGTACTTTTCTAAATAATAACTTTAAAAATTTCTTCTGATAAGAATAAAATTAACATCATTAGAAAGATAAAAATATATTGAACAACTTTCATGAAATAAATTTATTGAAAAGAAGAGATTTTCGTTACCCAAATTATCTCAACAGAACTCAGCTGTATCTGCTCCTTCCCCTCTTCACTCTTCACTGTGGTGTGAAGAAATGAAGGGAAGGAGGGGGTATTTATAACCCCTCCACGCTGCTTCGTCCGTCGCATTACATTATATAATATAATATATTAATATAATATAATATAATATTATAATATAATATAAATATATATATATTTTTCCGATTCCCATTGTCTCCCACTAAAAAATATAAAATTATATAATATATTATAATAATATAATATAATATATTATAATATAATATTATAATATATTATTATTATTATAAAAACAAATGGCGACATCCTCCACGCAATAATAATAATTATAATAATATAATAATATATAATTATATAATTATATAACATGGCAGACATTTCATTCGGATTCCCTCCTCCACTATTTATAAAATATAATATATTAATATAATAAAATATAATATAATATAATAATATAATAACATTTTATTATTATTATTTATTTTTTTTTATTACTTTGATTCTTCCTTCCGCCGACGCTCTCCACCTCAATAAAAATATTTATATTATAATAATATAATATAATATATTATTATAATATAATAATAATATTATTATTATTATTATTTCCAAATAATTATTTCTTAATTATAATTAAGGCATAAAAATAAGATTCAGGATGTTACATAAAACGCTAAGAATCAATCATTAAAAAAATCATGTTTGTAGTAAAACAAAAAGGAAAGGAAAAAACACCATCTAGTTCTTCCCTTTGTCACTAAATATTAATAAAAACAGTAAACAAAAAAAAAGAGAAATTGCATTAAGGTCCTACACAAGAAAATTAATATCAGAAAGGTCTCAAAGGTTGCTCCTGATTACACATTCACTTGTCAATGATGCTCTTTTACTTGTTAATAAAAACCTTTTGAGACCTTTTTAATATTTATTTTTTTTCATGGGACCTTAACATAATTAAAAAAAAAGCAAAGGAAGCATATTATTTTTTTTAGAAAGAAAAATATGACCCCGATCAACCCGGTTTTTTACCGGGTTGATCCGGGTCAACCCAGTCCCCGATCTACCATTGAACCAGACTGGACCATAGACGGGTTCACCGGTTGGGTTGGGTCCGGTTTTCCTTTCCTTGTTTTTTTTATACATAAGCGCAGCCGAATGGCATGATTTTAGAAAAAGGGCCTAAAATTTTTTTTATTCCCACGACCATGGCATCTTTTTCTGGATCACGATTTTTTTTTGTGGGGAAAACTTTCCAAAATCCTCACCATGAGTTATTCCAGATTTACAAAAAACCATATATACAAAAAATGATTGAACACACATGCACATACATACAGGAAGATTTATAGTCAGATTTTACGAAGGAAAAAGTAGATTCCAACAAACATATATATACAATGATTTCACTAGTTTTTCAACTGTGTTTTCTGTGAAATTTTTTATAGAACATGCAGGGGAAAGATTGGGCAAAATTTTATATGAAAAATTTTGATCAAGAAAACGTGTTCGTGTGTGCGCACGCATGTTCACAGATACACACAAAGAAGACAATATTGATGATCTTGCACATGCACAGATTTATACACATTCAGTGAAAGGAATACAAGAATTCTTGAAAGGTATAATCATATAATATTGGGCAAAAGGCACACTTGACTGTAGAATTCACTTAGCTTTGTTAGAGTCTCATACTGATAACGTGTTATTAATTTAAGAGAAAGAAGATAGAAAAAGAGAGAAAAGTAAGGAGCAATGGGAAATAATTCTTCTTAATTAGCTCCAGAGTATACCTTATATTTATAGGCATGAATTATAGTATCAAGATATAGCAATATCAAATATTACATAAGATATTAAGGGGATACATAATCGAGGATAATGGGAGATATAAACATCCACATAATAAGATTTATAACAAGCATTCCTTAAGACATGTCGTATATATAGATGCTAATTGTCACTCTGCTTTTGAAAAAACTTGAATGGTTGTGAAAATATGGCAATACAATCAGCATAAAGCTTCATCTCTTTCAAGTAACTGATTGATGCAGTTAAATATGTACTGGTGAAAACAAAATTATTAATAACTAACAATGGGCTGCTGGAGTGAAGTAGAAATGGAAAGTGAAAGCTGAAATAACATTTGCTTTCTTTTTTTAAATCAAAGCAACAACATTATTCCAAATAAATCTGCTCAAATTTTTTATTCATACATTATTTCACTAGGCACTAAATAATAGATTGAAAATTCGAGCCAACAAATCTATATCTAGAAGCCTTCTTGACTTCAAGACTTCAATAATCTAATAACATGGATGCTCTTCATCATTCCACCAATTAACAACCGTAGATACATTTATTATCCAGAGCTAATCCTCTTCTTGCCCTTTCAGAATTAGTGAGAAGCCTATCCTGTGAAACTAGCCCATTGTTCTTGCGCTAGTGACTTCCAGATTTGTCCTTCTCGTTCAATATATCTAGCATTTTGCAGGCACATTTATCACATGACATTTCAATAGTCTTCTGGATCCGTAGATACTATACATATATTTGTTGAAAAAAATAGTAGTCTGTCAAATAAAGGAAGTCCCACATTGCTTTAGTGAGAGGAAGACCAAGGGTATATAAACTATCCTTTGGTTATGGTGAGTTAAAAGGGATAAGAGGAAGGTGGGCCTCGCGCACACAACAACAGGCCATCAGGAGGCAAACACAGTTAAAAATTAACGATCCCCCCCGCGCGTGCGATAAAATGCGATGACGGGCTTTTTGTAAAAATTTATTTTAGAAATCATAAATAAATTTTCCTTATCATGAAAATTAATTTTATTTTTTGGCTTACACGGAAAAGCTTGTTTTTCAACAACCGAAAACTTTGAACCTTACATGCCCGGATTTTGACTGTTACCAACAGTAAAATGCGCAGGGTGAAATGCTCCATGCCTTCTTGCTTCGTGACTGTCGGCATCTCCGGACATGTCCATGCCTTCGGTGTCTGATCAGTGTCTATATATATGAGGGGTCCTAGTCGAATAGAGTGTATACAAATCCCTTCTGACAGTCTCCCTCTCCCTCTCTAGTCTTTTCCTGAGTTTACTATTTCTGCAGGAAGGATTTGTTTTATCCTGGGGAGTGCCGCTTCCTAAATCCAGAGGGGTTGCAGAATATCTCTCAAGGATAGTGTCCTTGGACGCCACTCGAATCAATCACAGTGCTGCTTCTATTCTTCCCGTTCGTGTTTTTCATACAACAATCTTGAGAGATAATATCTGCTATGGATTCACACAATGTTGATGCAAACGAGTCCAATGTCCCTTCTATGCATACTATACCAATGGCCATGCCACTTCCCAAGCTGTACCCTGATACATCCAAGATCGATGTGTTTGATGGCAAAAACTTTAGACGTTGGCAGGAGCGAGTTTATGCCATCCTCGACATGCATGGAGTAGCTACTTCCTTGGAACAATCTGAACCTGCAACAGATGCAGAGCAGACACAGAAGGATCAATAGGGATATGCTAATAAGGTTTGCAGGCACACTCTTCTCACTACTCTGTCTAATGATATATTTGATGTGTACTGCATATATAAGGAAGCAAATAAGATATGGCAATCTATGATCCTCAAATACACTACTGAGGATGCAAGTAAACAAAAGTTCGTTGTCAGAAATTTTTACAAGTGGGAAATGGCAGACGATAAAGATATCAAACTGCAAATCAATGAATACCACAAACTATTGGAGGAACTTCGAGCTGAAAAGATCAACTTACCAGATGTGTTCGTTGCTGGGGTCTTGATTAAGAAACTTCCTGAATCATGGAATGACTATAAGCAGCAGTTGAAACACAAACATAAGCAATTATCACAATCAAATCTTATCACACACATTATCATAGAAGACACCAATAAAAAGGAAATTCAGGCAACAAAGGGAAAACAGATGGCTGTCAAAGCAAATCTGGTGGAAGCAAATCAGCATAATAAAAGGTCCGATTCTCAAAGCAAAAATAGAAAGTCTAATTACAAACCCAAAGAGACTAACCCTAAGTTCAAGAAAAAAGGCTTATGTTTGTGGAAAGCCAGGTCACTATGCTGCTAGATGTAGGAAAAGGGCAAAGGCAAAAAGTGATATTCCTTCGAAACCAAAGGTAAATTTGGTTGAAAGAGATGAAAGCAGTGATGATGTTGTCGCTACTGTAGTTTCTTAGGCCCTTATTATCTTGGATGTGGAGAAATGGGTAGTAAACTTCCGGGCTACCAAGCACATATGTGCAGACAAAGGAATGTATACCTCCTTTGAAGAAGGAGAAGATCATATTTATCTTGCTGACTCTCGAACTGCAAAAGTTCAAGGGAAAGGAAAAGTTGAACTAAAGCTCATATCTGGAAAGACCTTGGTACTTAATGATGTTCTGTATGCCCCTGAAGTTAGAGCAAATTTGGTCTCTGTGACACTACTTGGAAAGGCTGGGGTTAGGGTATCTTTTGAGTCTGACAAAATTGTCATGACTAGGAATAATGTTCTTATTGGGAATGGTTATTGTAATCAAGGACTGTTTGTATTAAGTGTTGATGACAGTAATAATAATGCATCTTCTTCTGCATATATTGTTGATTCTTTTGATATATGGCATGCTAGATTAGGACATATTAATGAATCATACATAAAGAAAATGCGAGATGTAGGTTTTATTTCTGGAATTAAAAATGATATGCATAATAAATGCGAAGTATGTGCAGAAACTAAACTAACAAAGAAACCTCATCATTCTGTACAAAGACAAACAGAGCTTTTGAATTTAATACATACTGATGTAGGAGATTTAAAACAAACTGAAACTAGAGGTGGTAAGAGATATTATATCACTTTCATTGATGATTTTTCTGGATATATTAAGGTTTATCTATTAAGAAATAAAGATGAAGCTTCTGATAAATTTAGAGTGTATAAGGTAGAAGTAGAGAACCAATTAGATAGGAAGATTAAGTGAGTTAGATCTGATAAAGGAGGGAAATATCTACTATTAGATGACTATTGTGAAAAAGAAGGCATTATACATGAAGTAGCGCCTCCCTATTCTCCTGAATCTAATGGTCTGGCAGAAAAAAATAGAACATTAAAAGAAATGATTAATGCATTACTAGTTAGTTCTGGTGCACCTGATAACCTATGGGGTGAAGCCTTACTATCTGCGTGCTTTTTATTAAATAGGATACCTCATAAGAAAACAAATAAGACACCATATGAACTTTGGAAAGGATTTATACCAAACTTTAAATATTTGAAAGTATGGGGGTGTTTTGTGAAAGTGTTATTACCTGACCCAAAGAGGACGAAAATAGCTTCCAAAACTGCAGATTGTATGTTTATTAGATATGCTCAACAAAGTGTTGCTTATCCTTTTTTAGTTTTGAAAAGTGAATTTTTCAATCCAAATACAATCATTGAAACAAAAGATGCAGAATTTTTTGAAAATGTTTTTCCTTTAAAGGTTGAGCATACTCCTAAAATTATTGAAAATTATTTTTCTTTTCCTCAACAAAATTCTAATGAGTACTCAATGGAAAATTTACAGAGAAGTAAAAGGCAAAGGAAAGAGACAATTTTGGAAATGATTTTTATACATAATTAGTTGAGAATGAACCTAAGAATTTTTATGAAGCTATTTCTTCTCCGGATGCAGAATCTTGGAAAGAAGCAATTAAATTTGAAATAGATTCTTTGAATCAAAATAAAACATGGGTGTTGGTAGATTTACCTCTAGGAGCAAAACCTATTGGTTGCTAATGGGTATTTAGGAAAAAATATTTTCCCGATGGATCTATTGATAAGTATAAGGCTAGATTAGTAGCTAAAGGTTTCACACAAAAGGAGAATGTTGATTACTTTGATACTTTTTCCCCTGTGACTAGAATCTCTTCTGTAAGAATCCTTATTGCATTAGCATCCATTTATAAACTCCATATTCACCAAATGGATGTTAAAACAGCCTTCTTAAATGGTGATCTAGAAGAGGAAGTATATATGTCACAACCGGAAGGGTGCGTTATTCCTAGACAAGAAAATAAAGTTTGTAAATTGGTAAAATCTCTAAATGGCTTAAAACAGGCACCTAAACAATGGCATGAAAAATTAGATCAAGTATTACTAAGTGGTGGATTTTCTACTGTAGAAGTAGAGAGGTGTGTTTATACCAAAACTGTTGACAATGATAGTGTAATTATTTGTCTATATGTGGATGATATGCTTATATCTTGTACTTGCATGAATATTATACTTGACACAAAGTGTTTTCTTTCTTCATATTTCGATATGAAAGATCTGGGTGAAGCAAAAGTGATCCTAGGGATCAAAATCATAAGGAATGAGTATGGTATCTTACTTTCTCAAGAACATTATGTTGAGAAAATACTGAGGAAGTTTGAATACTTTGATGAATCTCCAGTAAGTACTCCTTATGATGCCAGTGTACATTTAAAGAAACATACAGAAGATCCAGTTGCTCAATCTAAATATGCATAGATTATTGAAAGTCTGTTGCATTTAATGAACTATACAAGGCCAGATACTGCATATGCAGTATGCAGATTGAGCAGATATACACATTGTCAAAACAGTGATCATTGGGAGGCCTTAAAAATATCTGAGAGTTACCATTAACTATGGTATACTATATAGTTGATTTCTCGCTGTACTAGAAGGGTATAGTGATGCTAATTGGGTATCAGACTCAAAAGAGACAAAATCCACTAGTGGCTATGTCTTTACTCTTGGTGGTGGTGCAGTCACATGGAAGTCAGCCAAGCAAACTATTATCTCAAAATCCTCAAGAGATTCTGAGTTCATTGCTATGGAATTGGCAGGATCTGAAGCTGATTGGTTGAAAAACTTCTTAGCAAACATTTCGTTGGGTGACAAGCCAACACCATCATTATCTTTACATTGTGACAATCAATCTGCAATAGCCACAACCAAGAATGAAACCTTTAACGGTAAAAGCAGACATATTCGATTGAGACACAATATTATAAGGCAGCTGCTAAGAGACGGGGTGATCTCAATCAATTTTGTGAGGTCAGAAATGAACCTAGCGGATCCGTTTACAAAACCCTTAGGGAGAAAACAAATATTAGAAACATTGAGGGGAATGGGACTAAAGCCAACTTGAAAACGACAACAATGGTAATCCAACCTTTGTGATCGGTGATCCCGTGAAGAAGGTTCAATGGGTAAGAACAAGTTGTTTGTTAGTTCTGCTAGCACTGAAGGAAATTATATGTCCGTTCCTGTGACATGAGAAAGTGCTAGAATGCACGTTTTGAGGGATGAGCCAAAGCTTTTAATGATTTCATATTCCTATAGGATGGTGTACTCAGTGCAGGTACACTTAACGAAATCACCTCTACTAATGTGGAGTAAGGCTGCTCCCATGAGATCTTGGCAAAATCTCTAGAGCATTCGTTATGCACCAGGACACGCCCACGGTCAATTTAACGTGCAAAACCGTCTTTCAACAGTGGAAATGTGGGGGTATAATCTAACTCTTAATACCTCTAACACACAACAACCGTTATCTCTGTGAGCTAAGTATTATTGGTCTAGGTTTAGTTCAAAGTCAAAAATGACCACTAAACACAATGGTTATATCCTAGTGAAACTTAGCTAAGTGGTGCTTTATTTGACACATGTGGGAGATTGTTGAAAAAAAAAAATAATAGTGTGTCAAATAAAGGAAGTCCCACATTGATTTGGTGAGAGGAAGACCAAGGGTATATAAGCTATGCTTTGGTTATGGTTAGTTAAAAGGGATAAGAGGAAGGTGGGCCTAGCACACACAACAACAGGCCATCAGGAGGCAAACATAGTAAAAAACTGAAGATTTGCAACCCACCCCCCCCCGCGCGTGCGATAAAATGCGATGATGGGGTTTTTGCAAAAATTTATTTTAGAAATTATAAATAAATTTTCCTTATCATGAAAATTAATTTTATTTTTTGGCTTACACGGAAAAGCTTGTTTTTCAACAACCAAAAAACTTTAAACCCTACATGCTCGGATTTTGACCTTTGCCAACAGTAAAATGCGCAGGGTGTTCCATGCCTTCTCGCTTCATGACCGGCGGCCTCTCCAGACATGTCCATGCCTTCAGTGTCCAGTCAATGTCTATATATATGTGGGGTCCTGGTCGAACAGAGTGTATGCAAATCCCTTCTGACAGTCTATCTCTCTCCCTCTCGTCTTTTCCTGAGTTTACTATTTTTGCCAGTTCTTGCTTCCTTGTCGTCCCGCAAGAAGGATTTGTTTTATCCTCGGGAGTGCCGCTTCCTAAATCCGGAGGGGTTGTGGAATATCTCTCAAGTACAGTGTCCTTGGACGTGACTCGAATCAATCACAGTGCTACTTCTGTTCTTCCCATTTGTGTTTTTCATACAACAATATTCATGGATCAAAACGATTAACCACTCGAACTAGAATCAAGAACCTAAAATTTCTTACTTTTGGGTGTGTACTATATGTGCCTGTAAAACCACCACAACACACCAAAATGGGTCCTTAAAGTAGGATGTGTATATATGCTGGTTATGAATTTTATGACACAATTTGCCAAGTGTCATTTGATAAATTACTTTTCCTAGCATCAGGGGGAGAAAATAAGTAGTTGGGTAAATAGATGAGCTTGAATGAATTATCGTTGGCTCTGTTTGATCCTCATAAATGTGCATAGAAAATTCAAAAGATAAGTCATTCACAGAATTTGGCTAACCAAATGCCTGAAGCATTTATTGACCCAAAGTGAATGATAAAGTCATATATCTCAGTTGCTAAATGCTCCTCTAAGAATGAATGTCCCAGAAGGACAATATATTATGAATGAATCTAAAACATGCTTGAAGCGTGAAAGACCCATCGGTTTAAAACATTAAAATCCTCGCAAGACAAAAGGAGCTAAGAACATATATGTTAAAGTTGAGGTTAATCATGAAAATTTCCTTGCTCCAGAGGAGTCAACTCCTAAACAATTTTTTCCTCCATAATAGTATGTTGTAGTCTCAAAAGAAACTCAAGTACCTAACAAATTTGAAAATATTGAGATCTCAATAAATTATGGAATCCGATGGGATCGAAACAAAGTCAACGTTGATGACATTATTGTTATAAAATAGCATATGATGTAATGAATGATGAGGGTCATGAGCCAATATCCATTGTTGATTGCCAATAAAGAAAGGATTGGGTATATGGATGTAAGCTATTAATGTAAGAATTATTGTCATTAAAAAACAAAAAGTTTTAGGACCTGTAGTCCTTACACCGACAATTGCAAAGCTGTTGAATATAGATAGATATCTGTATGAAAGATAAATGAAAAAGGTGAAGTTTTAAGTTATATGGCACATCTTATAACCTAGTGCTTTACACAAATATCTTGTATAAGTTGAGAAGAAATACATCCACCAGTAGTGGATATGATTACTTTTTGTTATTTAATTAACCCGGCAGTAAATAAAGGACTTAACTTGGGTCTTATAGATATCATGACTATACATTCACATAACACACTTGACAATAATATTTATAGGAAAGTCCCTGAAGGACTTAAGATGCCAGAAGCACCAAATGCAAATTCTTGAGAACAATATCAAATTCAGTTAGACAAGTCTTTATATGGCTTGAAGCAATCAATGCGTATTTTAATGAAAATATGTGTAAGTTTGCCTTAATTGTTGTCTATGTTGATGATATCAACATCATTGAAACTCCTGAAGAGTTCCAAAAGGCAAATGATTGTTTGCAGAGAGATTTAGAAATGAACATTCTATAACATTTTTTTCTCAAATAAGTCACTTTCATTATGAAACCAAATGATTGTGAAATCTCTGCAGATTGATAAAAGCCTTTTTAGACCTCGAGAAATTAGCGAAGAAGAAGATAAAGAACTACTTGGTCCGAAAGCACCCTACTTAAGTACTATTTGGGCACAAATGCACCTTGCTAATATGACATGCCTCGGAAAATCTATTAGTAAAAAATAGTTCTTCAACATTACAAATATAGTAGATTATAATGAAATATATTCTTTGTTATTTCAGAGGCATTATGAGTATGAGGTTATTATGTTAAGGTATATCTAAGTATGAATGATCATTTATTTAGATGCTGCTTAGTATACTTGTTTACATGTGTAAGTACAACTGCACAAAAGGTGATGGAGGAAAGCTTATTTCACTAAAGTCTTCTTTACTCATTGAATAAATAAATTGAATATGCATTGAAAGCTCCAAAAGAGCCAATATTATGTTACATAAATGAGCAGAATTATGCATTAAAAATGCATTCTATTCTACCAAATCTACAAAAGACTTATTAAGTTTCAAGATATCCGTAGAAATTGATACTATATAGAAACAATAATTGAAAATAATTTAGAGTGTCTTATATTACAAATTTAATTTTTGGTAGAAAAATATATGATAAAATTTTCCTCCATTTTTCATCTAGCTTGTGCTATACATAAGCATAGTTGAAAGCATATGATAGTAAATTAGAAGTTTACTGATTAATTTAATGTTTGGCATGAGATAGTAAACCAGAAGTTAAGTAACACAAGCTAGTAGCTTGATAAGATAAACCAAAAGTTTACTGATACAAATAAGAAGTTAAGTAACATAAGTTAGCAACTTGACAAGGTAAACCAGAATTTTATCAATGAATTCAATGTTTGGTATGACTGGTTAGGCTATGCCAGTTCAATTATGATGCGAGAAATGATTGAAAATAAATGTAGACATATCTTGAAGTGTAAATAAATACCACTATTTCTCATGTGCTGCAGCCTGCATGTTTCAAGGAAAAATATATTATTAGGCCGTCATAAAGTTGAATACAATGTAAGCCTCTCACATTCTTAAAACAGATACATGAATATATTTGTAGGATGATAAACCCACATAGAGAACCATTTAGTTACCATATGATTTTAATTGATGCATCAACCAAATGGTTCAACGTTTGTTTATTGTCTTCTTGCAACCTAGAGTTTGCAAGATTCCTTACTCAACGAATATGATTAAGAGCACAGTATCTTAATTATCCATAAACTACGTCTTGGTAGTATTAGTGAATTTACTTCACTAGCCTTAATGAGGATTGCATGTCCCTTGAAATTGATGTTGAACATCTTGTAATTAATGTTCATAAGCAAAATGGACTAGCAAAATGATTGATAAAATGGTTGCAACCTTTTATATGAGATATAATCTCCCATATTCTGTTTAGGGACTCACCATTTTGCATGCAGCGTTGTTAATTTGCATGAGGCCAATAAATTATCAAAAGTTTTCCCCCTTGCAGAAGTTTTTGATCAAGAACCTAATATTTCCTACTTTTGGGTATGTAGTATATGTGCCTGTAAAACTACCACAACACACCAAAATTGGTCTTTAAAGTAAGATGTGAATATATGCTGGTTATGAATTTTACAACACGATTTGCCAATTGTCATTTGATAAATTACTTTTCCCAGTATCAGGGGAGAAAATAAGCAGTTGGATAAATAGATTAGCTTGAATGAATTATCATTGGCTCTACTTACAATTTTTTTTTTCAACTCTTTATTCCGTTTTTCCGTACCTTGAGCTCGAAGAAATTAAACTCTTCTAAGGCATAGTAATATAGTATCATTGCGCTCACTCTGGAGGGCTTTTGATTTTCTTGTTCTTTTTAATGAAAAATTTTGACGCAAACCATTAGTTATGTCTTTCACTATTGACTTTGTATGATATTTTCTTCTGTATTTTCTTATCAAGAATTTCTATAATTCGATAGCTCTCTTTTTTATCTCTCATTTTGAAAATGTAAGTATTTCACAGCCTTCCTTAGTTCAGCGGTCCAGTTTTGTGGGATTGAGGTTTGTATTTGCTATGCTTCATATGATTCATTTGGGGTGTATGTATTATCTGCAAATTGTCTTCATATGCTTTGATTATTGAATACTACCTACACACAAAGTCTTAGGTTTAGGACCGAACTACTACAAATGTGGTCTTATATTTAGGGTCGGAGGGAGTAATTATTTGTGCTCTAATTAATACTCTTGAGTCTTGACCTGTTTTTGTGTTGTGGTGGACAGGTTGGATGTGTATATCTTTGATTATCTCATGAAGAGAAAACTGCATGCTTCTGCAACGGCATTCCAGCTTGAAGGGAATGTCTCAACCGATCTTGTAGGTAAGATCAGGATACCAATTTTTTTAAATGGAAATAAAATTTTGTATATAAATGCTCTTCTACATTTATTTCATTGCTTCAGCTATAGATGTGCCTAGTGGTTTTCTTTTTGAGTGGTGGTCTCTCTTCTGCAACTTTTTTATTGCCAAAATTGGCAGGAAATACCATAATCACTCGGGAGCTGCATTATCTTACATTGAGGTGGGTATTTGGTTTTGCATATATCTGAATTTATTTTATTTTCTTTTGTGATTAAGTCACCGTGTATCAATTTTCATTTGTTTGCTTTATATGTGTACACCCCAATATATGTTGTATGTGTTGCTAACTGCTTGCAGCAGTGGAAGCAGGGTAAATGTGTGTTTCTTATTGATGCTTATAATTGTTTACGTTAGACCTTTATCTTTGTTGTTGGAGCTGGTGCTTAATAAGCACTCTTCTCTTTATGCTTGTTATTTTATTGTGGATAAAACGATTAATATTTCTAGTTTGACACCAAACTTAATAGTTTGTCATCATCAGAAAATAATGAATAAGTCCTATGCTATATGCCGCATACTTCAACTTCCGTGATGAGGCCTGAGGCCTATGTTGAATATGTAGTGTGCATATAAACAAGCTCATTGTAAATTTCAAACTGACAGACTCAACAAATTAAGGCTAGAGAGATGCATAAGCAACAAGAGCAAGAGCATCAAAACCCAAATCAACATCAACAGATGCAGCAACTTTCGCAGAGGCATGCGCAACAGCAACTACAGTCACAGCAACAACAATATAGGGGTGGGTCCCAAATTGCCAGAGATATTACCACTGGTCTTCTTCGCAACAATCCTTTGATGAGGTAGAACCATGCGACTGTAAATGCCATGGCAATAAATGCGTATGAGGAGAGGTTGAAATTTCCTATCCAGGGAGAAGCCTTGGATAATGCACCTGTCAAGGTATTAGTCTCATTTTTTTATTCCATTAGTATCCTTGTTCATGCCACTTTCTATGTAGCAAAAGATTGGTGGTGATGTACGTCAACTTAACAGACCAATGAATGCTTCATTGTTGAAGGCAACAGCAGCAGCTACAACAACAACTGGTGTATCGTCCTGCAGGGTGCCCTTATCATCAACTTTTCTTTTCTTTTCTTTTCTTTTTTTTCCTGAAAAGTTTCCCTTGGTCATCTTATTTAGGATACTTCTATCCTTTTGGTCTGAGTTTTTAAGTTCTTAAAATTTGTTTGCAGTGAAACGTTGCCTGGTGCACCTAGGGGTTTACCACGGAATCTTCAACATGTTCAGAGTTGCAAACAGCAACTTGCAGGTTATAGTCAACTTATTTCTTTCCTTTTTTTTATTTCTTTTTCTTGTTAATATGTATTTCTTTCCTTCATTCTTCTTCTATTTCTGAGATAATTTTGCATTTTCCTTGAGCCAACAATCTCATTTCTATGTAGCACTCCTATTTCAATATGAATGAATAATAAAAAACTTCCAAATTCCAACCTTGTACACATATAATCACTAGCCTCATATTTGCTTTTATATTATTTGGGAAGCATCCAATTCTTCGAATTTTCTTGGGTGTAGATAATACTTCTTGAAGGTTTTAGAACATACCTGGAGGTCGATATGATGTTCACGGTACCCACACGAACCGAATCACGTACACCGGACAGGGTTATGTATCACAACAGTAACACTAGAGATGGAGAAAGTCTCTGACTTGAAGGGAAACGATTAGAAAATCTTTCTTCGTAAAAAGGGATCTCTCTCTTTTTTGACCACTGCCTTTTTCCCTATTTAATAAATAAGGAGTGACAGTTTTGTTTTTGTTTTAAAATTCAAAAACCACGTCTTACGGTTTCCAAACCGTTCCCTCCTTTTAATTTGCATAATATTTAATTACATTGGGGAATTTTACTTTTATTAACCCCATTCTCTTGATTATTATACTCTTTACCCAGATTAATGGGTTGGGCCTAATCCACCAAGGGTGGACTGGCCCATTTTCCAACATCTCCCACTCACACTTGGTGGATTAGATATTGTAAACCTTGATGCTTTCTCTTCATCTCTTCATATTAAGTGTACTGCCGTGACTGCATGGGCACGACGTCACATAGGCGCTTGTACTAGTAATCCACCTTTTCAGGACCAGCACAAAGCAACCTTATTTTGTGTAGCATAAATTTACAATATTGCCTCAAATATCCTAGATTTACCAATATACACTTTCATATGGCAAGTCTAATCCCTCTCGAGTTAGTATAAAACTCAGACTGCTCTTCTCATATGCATAGTGTCTACACTTATGTAAACGCCAAAGTGAATTACATAAGGGACATGTCTCAGACACCAGCATAGTCGTGCATATTTCAGGTAATCTTCCTTTCGTCCATGTATCATTTTGACATACATCAATCGCTTTCCTAACATAATACTTTAGATCATATTTATAATGACCAAAAAGGACATATGTTAAGGTAGCAGGCGTTAATGTATACCTCCATGATCATGTCAAAGTCAAAGGACATTTAAAAAAGGGTTAATCCTTTTTCGAGACTCACACAGCAATGAAGCAGGGATTTCTTCACTTGCTTCTCGTTTGCGGTACTTATAGCACATGTGGTATGAATCACATGCTACGGTGTTACTCTTATATTATAAGAGCGTACGTCGTTTTAATTTTCTTTACTAACACCGTACAGATTTTAGTTTAGGTACTTCCAGTATCTAAACCCAAATTCTCCACCTCTACCTCCGACGTCAGTATTGGAGAATTCGTTATATGGCAACAGGCTTCATGGAAGCGGGCATCCATGACTCGATCCAATATTTATTTCTTTATATTATATGGATCTCATCTCAATATGCTACACTTTTATCGAGGCGACATAATTTGTGTCTCTTGCTAACCATGTTAGCTTTTCAACCATAAACACAAAAGTTTCATCTTCACACACTATTTCTTAGTGTCAAAGGCGGTTGTTCATGTGAGAGAACTAACCTCAACTGCCTGTACGACATACTAGACATTGCATACACACAAAATCATAATTGATAATAAAGAAAAATTTTCATTGAATACAAATATGAACATTTTACAATGTTTCTCAAATATTACATTTTACGCATCCCAATAGCTTTCACATGCTTATCAAATACTTCCTTAGCTATGGGTTTAGTCAAGGGATCAGCAACCATGCTATTGGTCGAAATATGTTGTACAGTGACAACTTTCTTTGCTATATAATCCCTTACAAAATTGTACTTGATATCTATGTGTTTGGTTTTGCTATGGTACTTGGGATCTTTCATATAGGCTATAGCTGCAGTGTTATCACAATGTACTAACACCGGATTGGTACTTTCATTCCCAAATCCAAGGTGTTCTAAGAATCTCTTCAGCCATATAGCCTCTTGTACTGCTGCAGTGCATGCCACAAATTCAGCTTCCATAGAATGTAAGGCAATGCACGTTTGCTTCTTGCTACTCCAACATATGGCACCGTTGTTCAGCAAGAAGGTATAGCCAGAGGTTGATCTTCGCTTATCTCCATCTCCGCCTAGGTCAGTATCGGAGTATCCAACTAAGCGTAGATCATTTCCTTCGTAACATAGGGCGTAATCAGATGTTCCCTTCAAGTACCTCAATATCCTTTTCACTTCTTTCCAATGTCATTCTCCTGGGTTGGATTGGAATCTACTCACCAATCCTACTGCAAAACATATATCTGGCCTTGTACACAATATTGCGTACATCAGACTTCCAACAGCACTAGCATAGGGGACTCTTTCCATTCTTTTCTTGTCCTTTTCAATTTTGGGACACATATCTGAACTCAAGGTTACTCCGGAAGCTACTGGGGTATCCATGGGATTACAGTCCTTCATATTGAATCGTTCAAGAATTTTATTAATGTAATTCTCTTGTGAAAGAGAGAGAATTCTTTTAGAACGATTCCTTCGGATTTTAACCCCAAGTATGTATTCTGCTTCACCCATGTCTTTCATCTAAAGTTTGATGAAAGCCATTCTTTCACCGTTATAATTGAATTCAGACTGTTTCCAGCCAATAGTATGTCATCTACATATAAGGATAGTATCACAAAATTACCATCAAGTTGTTTGACGTAGACACAGTGGTCTTCCTCAATTATCTGGAAATCATATGAGGTTATCGCTTTGTGAAACCTCAAGTACCACTGTCTGGATGATTGTTTCAGCCCATAAATAGACCTCTTAAGTTTACAAACTTTGTTTTCATTCCCTTTTATTATGAAACCTATTGGTTGTTCCATATAGATCTCTTCATCCAAGTCACCGTTTAGAAATGCAGTTTTTACATCCATTTGATGTAATTCCAAATCTAAACTGTTCACTATTGCTAGAATAAGTCTTATTGAGTTGAAGTGCACAACAGGTGAGAAAGTATCCTCATAGTCTATACCTTCCTGTTGTGTATACCCCTTAGCAACTAAACGAGCTTTATATTTATCAATTGATCCATCTGCCTTTCTTTTAATTTTGAGAACCCACTTGTTTCCAATGGCTTTTCGTCCTTTTGGCAGATCAACCAACTCCCAAACTTTGTTCTTTTTCATTGAGTCCATTTCTTCTTCCATTGCTTTCTTCCATTTGTCCTTAACAGGGCCAGATAAGGCTATTGGACAGAACGAGGCTCATCATCCTCATCTGGAGTAACAATAAGTGCTTCTCCCTCTATTTGGAAACGCCTTTTTGGGACACTTTACCTGTCACTTCTCCTTAACGGAGTTTCTTTTCTCTGTCCATTCTTCTTTTTATGTATTTGTTTTGATGTTTCAGCGCTCCCACTCAAATCAATGTATTGAGATGGTTGAGGATCATTACTCTGTTCTGTACTCCCGTGTTCTTGTGTCTCATAAAGAGATACATTACGGTCTATATCTCCCCTGCTAGGGAACTCATTTTCAATAAATGTTACATCTCTAGATTCAATTTCAGTCACGGTACCATCTTCGTTTTCACCTATGAAAACATATCCTTTAGATTGTTCAAAGTATCTAATAAAGATACATTTCTTTCCTCGAGGGCCCAATTTTCCATGTTTATGAGAATCATCATGAACGTATGCAGCCGACCCCCATGGTCTAAGGACGTTTAAATCCGGCTTGCGTTTTGTCCATAACTCATAGGGTGTGGTAGCGACTGATTTTGAAGGCACACGATTAAGTATAAAAGCTGCTGTTAATAAAGCATCACACCAATATGAAATCGGAAGTTTAGCTTGTGCCATCATAGATCTTACCATATCTAGAAGTGTCCTATTTCGTCTTTCTGCAACTCCGTTCTGTTGCGGAGTGCCAGGGATAGTTAGTTGCCTAATTATCCCTTTTCTTCACAGAGCTCTTTAAATTGATCGGATAAATATTCACGACCTTGCTCAGTCCGTAAAGTTTTAATTTTGTTGTCTATTTGATTTTCTACTTCATTTATATATCGTCTAAAGCAGTCAAGAGCCTCAAACTTATGTGAAATCAAATAGATATGACCATATCGTGAATAATCATCAATGAAAGTAATAAAATATGAAGCTCCGTGTCTTGCTCTCACACTCATAGGACCGCATATATCTGAATGGATTAATTGCAATGGTTTCTCAGCTCTAAATCCCTTGACAAATGGTTTTCTAGTTATTTTACCAGCAAGACAACTCTCACACAAGGACATATCCATATTGGATATTTGACCTAGTAAACCATCTTTGGCTAATTTAATCATTCTATTTTGATTT
Source organism: Vachellia collinsii (assembly GCA_006871305.1). Lineage (NCBI taxonomy): Eukaryota > Viridiplantae > Streptophyta > Magnoliopsida > Fabales > Fabaceae > Vachellia > Vachellia collinsii. The sequence goes on along the minus strand of QFDD01003336.1, from coordinate 599 downwards.
ATGTGCCCTAATCTAGCATGCCAGGTATTCATGTCAACATTCATATTAGAGGAAGAAACAACATAACTATCATTTGCATTAAAATCACAAATAATATCCATAATAAAGAACTTTCTAAACAGAAACGCTGAACCATAAAAGGTTTTGTTGTCCAAAATGTCTGCAACCTTGCCATGAAATCTTACATCATACCCAAATTCTAATAAACATAATACAGAAATTAAATTCCGTCGGATGTCGGGTGTATGAAGTACATCATGTATGATCAAGGTCTTCCCACTCCGCAAAGGTAACTTGCAAGTTCCAATGCCTTTGACCTCGATCTTTTCATTGTTTCCCACGTAAAGCCACTTGCTTTGATACAGCAACTGACGGTATTCTATATAGGACTCTCTGTCCCTTGCTACATGGTCTGTTGAGCCTGAGTCTAGAATCCAAGAAGAACAAACAGGTTCAGTAAGAAGAGCAGTACTTTAAAACATATGAAACATGTGAATTCACATAATTCACTAATACCTTTTCATGGTCCTTTCGCTCGGTACAATCTCGTGCGAAATGACCCATCTTCTGGCAAGCATAACATTTGACCTTCTTTAGGT
>QFDD01003335.1:0-22183 GCA_006871305.1 Vachellia collinsii | reverse complement strand
TTGAAGGCTTCCGATCTAGATGTTGGCCATCGTCCTCATCTTCTTCTCCGTTGTTTCTCGATGCACATAGCTTCAAATCTAGATGGTTTGGTTTTGGATGCCTGAGTTTGTGGTTGTGGATGGGCCACCGGTGATCGTTGATGGTCTGACGGTGGTTTGGGACTGTGATTTCCTGTGTCTTTGTGATCAGACGGTGGAGTGGGTTCCGGTTTGCTGTGTTGGGGATTTTTTCTAGAAGGGCATTTTGGTATTTTATATCATAAATACATATTTTAATTAAAAATTATATGTCACTTCCAGCCTCATACCAAACATGTTTTAAAATTCACTTCCACTTCCACTTCCAGTTCCAATTCCACTTCCAGTTCCAATTCCATTTCCATCTAAATCACTTCCGTGTACCAAACGGGGCATAAGTGTTTAGAGGGTGAGGAAATAACTTTGTTAAGAGGACAAGTCCGGATACAGATAGCCGATTCTTGGAGCAAGTGCTGCCCCACCTTATCGCGAAAGAAGATGCTCTGCACTGGAGGCGTGGGAGGATAATTGATTAAAATTCAATTTATTTTATTTGTATATATGTGTTTAAATTTATGAATTCGTCACATTTAATGTATTGTGTAGTTTATCGTGCTTATTACTTCCACTTGTACACTTCTTCATGTCACTGTAACATGTCTTTGGAAAAAAAAGTAGAACAAAACAAAAAAGGGTCAACAACACACTGCATTATTATTACAATTACAAGCAAACAGAAAATTGCAAGAATGAAAACTTGAACAGGTCCAATTGTGAGGGTTATAATCTTCAAGTGATTGAAACAAATTAGCAGGGAAAAGATCATTCTTAGACATTGATAAAAATATATGGGTTGTTAGTTCTTTACTTGTGGGTCTCCCACTAGCTAGGAAAAGATAATTCTTAGATATTGATAAAAAGAGATGGCTTGTTGTAGTTCTTGACTTGTGGGTCTCCCACTAAGCATATTATTATATACCCATTGTTTTTTTTGGACAATTCAATATAATTAGGACTACCAACCTTTCACTTTTGGAATAGCCACGCTTCATTAAGAGAAAGGAAAGAAAGGAGAGACTAGAAGCTATTCATACTTTTTTTTTTCTTGATAATTAAAGCATACAGAATGCATTAATTTTGTTAAAGAACAGTGACTCTATCAATTGACCTTATCGTTTGACTATAAATAATTGAAAAATCGCACAAATCGAATATTAAAGATGACTAAAATAATAAAGTACTCTCTCTAGTCTTTGTTACAGGTATGTAATTTGTAGAAATTCAAAAAGATAATTTAGTTAATTAAATTGCAGATATTTCTTCATGTTCTTAATATAGTTGTTAGATAATTAATTTACAGATATTAAGAAAATTAATTTATTTTCACTATTTCTAAAAAATATATATTGATTTTCTTAAAATGTTATATTCAAAAGACTAAGTGGATTAATATCTTATATTTATGACCAAAATAAACATCATAACTAGCATTTCTATTAATGATCAGAGAAAAATTTCTGTAAGTCATGTTTTTTCCTCCGCTACCTCGAGTGTTGCCGTTTTGAGGTAAAAAAAGTAATGGGGATTAGCCTTTTGAAATATTTTTTTCGTAGTGTTAAATATTTTAGAGTAATGAATGTAACAAAAATTACTCTATAATACTAATTGTTATTGAAAAAATATTTTAAAGTGTTGAATGCACAACAAATTATTTAAAATATTGAATGTTACCAACAAATACCTTAAAGTGTTGAATACTACTTAACAAAAGTTATTTTAGGATTTTGGGTGATATAAGAAAACTACTTTAGGGTATTGAATATACAAAAAATTACTTTAAAATATTGAGTGCTATTAAAAAAAAATATTTTTTCAATGTTGGAAGTAATATTGAAAATTTGGAACTACTATTGAAAAAAACATTTTAGACTGTTGATGCTATTTTAAAAAAAAAAAAAAAAAACAAGGTGATCCCCATCATCATTTTACCAAGAAGGCAACGATTGAGGCAGGGGAGAGGCAGCGCAGGGAAAACATCAGTACATTCTTACATCTACGTGCCCATTATTTAAATGATATTTTTACAGCCATTTGGTATAAACAAATTAATAATTTCAGTATTCTAAGTAATATGAATTAGGAATATGGAGGAAGAAGTCCAGAGGCGAGAAAAAAGCAAAAGGAATCCAAAATTACCAGGGTTTGAGTTCAATAATGTAATTTTAAATCAGTTTGCACTTGATGTGGCTGATGCTGATGATGATTCATAAAAAAAATTTTCCCATGTAGACAAAGGCCAAAAATATAAATGTTGGAAAGATAAATAACCAAATATATTAAGCGAATTAAAAATAGAGGGAATGAATTGCATTGAATCATATTCGGAGGACAGAGTTTTAAATGAATTAGAGCTCTTTAAGGGCAAAAATATTAGTTATTGGGTTTATATAAAAATTAATGTCAAAACAAAGCTCATGGAGTGTCATATTTCAAAGATTCTCTGCCCAAAAAAAACAAACAAGAAGCACGCGATTGATTGATCCATGCAAGTGATTTTACTTCATAACTTTTGATTGAAGTAAAAAGCATAAATCTGAAATAAAATAATCTAATCCATCCATTATATTTTCTTGGCCAAAAATGCATCCATTAGGTTACAAGAGTTCAACATAATGCTGAGACTGAACATTCATTTCAGTCTTATACAAGTCCCAAACTGATCATACACATATGATTAAAAAAAAGACATAAGCTTAAAAACACTTTATACAAATATACACACTCAAAAATGAAGTTCAATCCCTCATTAGTTGTTCAATTGTGATGGCGTGAAATTCATCCTCTGAGTAAGATTTTGGCGTCCTCGCAAACTCTGTAGATACTTGTTCCATGGTTGGACGATATTGAGGAGTCTCATTCAAACAAGAAAAAGCCAATTTTACAACTAAGATTACATCATCCAGGATTGGTTTTGTGGGTGGAGAAAGTCGAGGGTCTAACACGTCATTTAACAGCAAATCATTAATGGTTGAATTCTGCATCAAAGACGAAATAAGCTCTGCGGGATGTTCTCCCATAATTATTTCTAAATTCAGCACTCCGAAGCTATAAACATCAGATTTCTCGTTTGCTTTCATAATGAGTGCACTCTCTGCAATAGATTTAATGTTATGTATATCCATAATATTGCAAAAGGTAGTATTTTGGAAAGAATAGACAAAAAGGTCTTACCTGGTGCGGCATACCCAAATGTGCCCACAAATGTGGTCATATTGTTTGAATCAGTGTTTAAAAACTTTGCTGTTCCAAAGTCAATGATGCGAGCTTCTTCATATTCTGAACTAAGGAGAACATTCTTGCTTGATATGTCACGATGCACAATAGGAATTGAACAACCATGATGCATATGGAATAAAGCATTAGCCACACCTTTAATAGCATTCACCCTCTTATTCCAGTCAAACTCAGTGGCTTGTTTATGATTTTTTAGTATGCTATTCAAGCTGCCACCTTCCAAGAACTCATAAACCAAAATGGAGAATTGTGAATTGGAATAAAACCCATATAGCTTCACAATGTTACGATGCTTGATTTCAGTCAAAGCTTGAATCTCACTTTTGAAAGCTTTCTGGTTTGAGATTTCACCACTTGGCATTGAGTGGAGCTTCTTTACTGCTACAACGTCACCTGAAGGCAACTCTGCCCTATAAACACTTCCTTGACCCCCTTTCCCGATGAGATATCTTTCGCCAAATTCCTTTGTGGCTTCAATGATATCTTCATACAATATTTCTCTTTTAAGACAACTCCATACAAAATAAACAATGTCTGGTGGAGCTTCTTCATTTTTCCTTGTTGCTTTTGTCACTATTCGAAAGAAAAGGAAAGATGCCCCAAGAAGAGCTAATAGCAGCATAGACAATGGGAGGAATATTATCAAGAACTTTTTGCTCTTATGGCCATGTCCATTAGATTGAGAGTCACCACAAGGACTTAAACCTTTGACATTACCACACAAACCTGTATTATTCCTCAGTGCATCAAAGTTGTGAAAGGCTGGCTTGTTTGGAACACGACCTTCTAATTGATTATATGATATGTCAATAGTAGACAAAGCTGACATAGATCCACTAAAACCGGAAGGAATAGAGCCTGTGAGATTATTATGTGAGAGGTTCAATATTTCCAATCTGAGTAACCTTCCAAGGCTTGATGGGATTGTTCCAATCAGCAAATTATCACTAAGATCAAGTTGTTGAAGGTCTTGGAGTTCACCAAACTCAAGGGGAATGCTTGCATCAAAATTGTTTTTGCTCAGGTTCAAGACCCTTAAGCTTTTCAGTTCTCCCATATCTCTTGTGATTGATCCATTGAAATTATTTGCTGCCAACTCCAAAGTGACAAGGTGACTAAGTGATCTTATATTCGAGGGAACATTACCCGAGAAGTTATTATGGCTCAAAGAGAGTTCTATCAACATTGTCAAATTGCCTAGTTCTTTTGGAATTTGTCCAAAAAAATGGTTATAAGACAAGTTAAGTAAACCAAGCTTTGTTGCCTCTCCTAGTTCTGGTGGTATCTTACCAGAAAGCTTGTTGTTGTGAAGAATCAATCGTGTGAGATTTTGACACTTCCCCCACCTAGGTGAAATGTGTCCATACAATTGATTGCCACTTAGATCAATGTAATTCAAAAGAGGATATACTCCAAAAGCATCCGTTATATCATCAACTAATCGGTTATTATCGAGCCTAAGTCTTTCTAGACTAGAGCAATCCTTCAAACTTGTTGGAATAGGAGCGGTGAGATGGTTGTGGTCTGCAGAAAGGAAACCTAACAACCCACTTTGACAAATTTGTTGTGGAAAAGGACCACTGAAATGATTAGAACTTAGTTGTATGTCTAGTAAACTTGTCATGTTATTCATTTCTTGTGGAAGTTGACCAATGAAATTGTTGTATGCCAGGTACAGGCCGGTGAGCTTTGTCATATTTCCTATAGTTGAAGGAATAAATCCTGAAAGCAGACTATTGTTTTGAAGGTGGAGATCCTCTAAATTTATCAAATTACCAATGGATGGAGGAATTGGACCAGAAAATCTGTTATTAGAAAATGCCAAATGTTTGAGATTTGTTAGGTTTCCTATGGAGGGAGAAATTGGACCATAAAGTGTATTATCAGATAACTGAACGTTAATGAGAGAATAGAGATTCCATAATTCAGAAGGAATAGGACCCACAAGATTGTTCTCATTAAGATAAAGATTTTGTAACTTGGTCAAGTTTCCAATTGATGATGGGATTCTCCCTGATAGAGGATTGGTTCCCAACCAGAGGTCTACAAGATTGATCAACATTCCAATCTCTTTAGGAATGGGACCAGAAAGGTAATTTTCTCCAAGCCATAGGATAAACAAATTCCTCAAATTCCCAATTTGTTTGGGAATTGGTCCTGTGAGTTTACATCCACTAAGATCAAGACGAGTTAGAGTGGTTAGACTCCAGATTTCAAGAGGAATTGGACCTTTGAATGAATTATACGACAAATTCAACATCAAAACACTCGACAAGTTACCAACTTCGTGGGGAATGAATCCATAAAATTGGTTTTGACTTATGTCAAAGTGGAGGAGATTAGGAAAGGCAGCAAAGTTGAGACTTGAGAGTGTACCTTGAAGTTTATGATTTGACAGCTTTATGTTGATCACAGACATGGATTTGTTACATGAAATCCCCTTCCAGTTTCCACAAGGATTAGTGTCATTTTTCCAAGAGGACAAGGTAGATCTGCTTTCGCCAACAAGGCTGGCTTTCCAATTCAACAGAGCTTTTGCTTCGGTATCTCCAGCAGCAGCAGATGCAAGGGAAGCAACAACCAAGAATAATGGTAGCAACTTAGTGCCAGACATTGTTTTTTTTTTTTTTGGGTGAATTTTGGAATCAGGAATATATACAAAGCCGGAATATCAGTTCGGCGGGTGAGTTCGTGGTTGTTGGGTATCTGAGGCTCGGGATGTTCAAGCTGATGATACAGACCTTCTTATAGAATGATTGGCCTTGCAGGCAATAATTGACATAAAGAAAAATTAACTTGCCAATATTGCTTCAACGAAGATTTTTCATTTCTTTTTATGTTATCCTAGTGTCAAAGGATATGCATTAGATGATCTAGATCTGTTAAAGTTTTACTACTTTTTTAAATAATCAATTTTACTTCTTTTTCTTTGGTTTTTTTCTTGGCTTTGTTAGGCTTCTTAAATTTCAAACAACACTAATAACCCATTTGGTTCACCGAGTTCATAAGAATGCAATGGAATGTCATGAATAGGAATGTAATGTAATGATGATTACATATCATTTGTTTGGTATATTATCAAAGAATTATGAAATATAATTTATATTTTATTTATAAAAATAAAAAAAATGTGAACAAAACTTTTTAACTTTATCAAAACTAAAATGAATGATATAAATGTATAAATACTGATTTATAAAAGATACAAGTATCCATATGTTAATTCATACAAGCTGTAATTCAGATTACATAGCCAAAGCTATATAATGGGGATTACCTGATTTGATATAATCCGTTGTAATCAAGATTACATTTAATTGCATTAACATACCAATCAAACAATATAATCAATAAAATGCATTAGGATTACATGTAATCATCTTTCATATAATTGAATTAAACGGGCTATAAGTGAACTTCAGAAAACAACTTTATTAAGGAGATATGTTTAGATTTGATCTTTATATTAATATTAATCTAATTTGCAATATACTATAACTATGATAATGACACTTGATTAAATACTTCATCATGTCCTAATAATTATAAAGCCAAATGAAAAAAAATCCTTCCTGATCCAAAATATTAGATGAAAATGTAGTATTGTTATTCCTCCCTTCTATTTCATTGTCTATTCTAAGTTACTGGCATTATTATTTTAATTCTAATATTATACTCTATCGTAGACATTAATTTTAGTAAAAAGTAAAATTGAAAAGACATACTTTTCCAAAAAAGTTCAAGGACACACGGATTATCATTTTTTATAGAACGTCACATAATTAATTTTATTTTATAATGAAGATCGAAAACTATAGTTACCACTAACTCCTAAGCATAATAAAGATGAGCACGCAGGCCTTAAGTCTAACAATTAAGTAGACTTCCAACAGAACTCATTTTGTGAATACCAGTTCTTATTAGTGAGATTTTTTCTTTCTTTTTTAACTATGAATAATATGATATTTCGCTGTAAAAATTAGTGTCAGACGTTATTAAAGAGTTAAAAACTTAGGCCATTTTATAGTCTTACTTTGAGATATCCATGTGTGTGATTCCCCCTAAAAAGGCTGTAACAACCACTCGGAAGTAGGGGCCAAGCCATCACGTTCATCGTTGTTATTAAACTTGCGAGCTAGCTCATCGTTTTTACTTTCCTAATTAGCAAAATCATGTTAAATCATTTTTAAACTCATGTTAATCACAAATTTGATTGAAGTGTGAATTCACTCACAAAATTTACCGTTTTTGCATTTTAACTTGCAAATTCATGTAAAGTTGTTATGAAGCCCATGCTTGCATTTTGATTTTAATAATGATTAGCAGCTTCATATATGAAACTCATAGAATTTTTGGTTGAGTATAGTAAACTATAAATATTAATGGATTTAATTTCAGTTTATTGAATGTAAATATAGTTAAATAAATTTTTTCTCATTTTTATATTTTAATTATTTATTTATATACTTTGAATATATATTAATTGATAAAGATAATCTGTTACGAATTTTTTCTTTTCGCCTTTTGTAGAGGGCGGAAAAGGCAAAAGCAAAGCTTTACTTTTGCCACAATTAGTGCTAGAAAGCTTTTCTCGAAGAGTTGACGCGATACAGGTTTTCTTTTTGCCAACAAACTGATTATATTAAAATCAAGTTGAAAAAACAAATGCCTCTGAGAGAAACAAAACATCAACCAAAAAAATAAAATAAAAAATAAACTCTAAAATGCAGAAACAAACTAGCATAAACAGGTCTTCTATATATGCACAGAGAACTAAAAACCAGATTAAAAGATCCTTCATTAACATCATTCCAAAATCAAAGGGTAAAGCTATTCAACAAAACTTCTGCAATCAATTAACCACCAAAATTGCTTTATATATATGACCAAATATAGTAAATATTAATTTGATTAAAATATCCATTTAATCCATTAAGTCTAGATTAAGTTATAGTTTTTAAAGTACACTTTTAATCTTTTATTTACTCTTATACTATCAATTTCATTAACGGAAAATATTGATCAACGAATTTAAATGATTACTTTCTAGTTAAATATTGACAAAGCATGCTTAAATGCTAATTCATTAATATGATAATTTTAATCCTTTAATATAAAGTATAATATAAAATTGAGTAAAATCCTACATCTGCCTTTGTATTTTATCTTAATTATTTTCTCAATTAACTATTTTGAAATATAAACTCAACTCCAAAGTGATGGCAAGATAAGTAAATTGTATCACATCCAAGGCCAATATGAAAGTTTAAAGTTGATTTCAAGGGCAAGGATGGAGGAACAAATTGGATGGCTATGATTTGATCTTGAAAAGTAGAATTAATGGTTGCATTAAGCCATTTTGTCAAAAGTGGACATCCAAATCACTAGATTTTGGCACTTTATCACCATTTTCCTCACACCTTCCAATATCTTGCCCATTCTAAATTCCTCAATCCAAAGCTGTAGTTATCTTAGTGAAAAAAGTTTTTTTTTTTAAAAAAAACAAAAACACCACTTTAATGACTTATTTAGAATAGGTTATCCTGAAAAATTTTAAATTTTTTAAAACAACTTTTACATAAAGTTATTTTTCAGAAATTCCAATAAGAAAAGTTTGATTTTGGGTCTCTCCGGTTAGCTCATTTACTTTTTTAAATATAGGTTCAGGCCATTACACCAAGTCCCACTTATAACAAGTTATAAGCTAATTACCAATATTGGCCGTTGACACTGAAATGTGGTTCTATGAGGATTCCAGCTTCCTTGGCCGGAAGAGTCACCCTCATGTGTCACACCTGTCACACCTACTTTAGCTTTATATTATGTATATAATTCACAATTACGTAAAAATAAGCATTTTCATATGGCATTAAAACACATCATGAGGTTTACCTCAATAGCTTTGCGCATATATATATATATATATATTAATAATGCATATCATGAGGTTTCACCTCAACAGCTTTGCACATCACATGACCATGGACAAATAATAAATTGTATAACACTCACTTACGTATTTTTACTTAAGCATCGTTCAACCCCTGAGCATCCGAATAACCGTCCCTTCTCAGAATCGACTATTCTACAAATCTTGTAAAGCAAATATCCATACTCTTTTCACGAGTACCGCTCTGTTAAGAGTATATAATTGTTCTTCAACAGAAACGATTGATCCACATGTCATAGCGTGCATAACAAACATGGCACAAACAAGCATGCAAAATTAAATATATAAGAATAAGATAAAAAGGGTTTTTATCTATCTCCTTTTGTTTCTGGTTACCTTCATCGGTATTTCCTTTTCCAAATTTCCTCCTTCACATTCCTTGGTGGGCTTGGGCAAGTGTCAAGTCCTTGACATTGTATATACATATGAAGATATCTATCAATTATATGTATAATAACTTTGATAGAATTTAATTTTCATTTCTATTTCCTAAATTCTACCCCTTTTACGTTAACTCTTTAATTGCATCGCATATCCTTACTTTTATTTCTTTTATTCCCCTTTGGAAAATTCTCTTTTGTAAATTCTTCATCCAAGTATAAGGAAAGGATCTCACTTTGATTGTGATCTCTCATGATCAATCACTTAATAAGATTTCCATAACTTTCTAAAAATGCCATCAACATTGTTAAAACTTCTAAATCTATATCGAATTTTGAAAATTCAACTTACTTTACGAAATCTCAAATGCAGTGATTCAAAGCTCTACTTAAAGATCTTTTCATCTTCTATAAAGAAAAAAATAAGCATCAGCACCAAAGCTCAACAATTGCTGCACAAAAATCGATGTAAATGGCCAATGTTTTGCTGGAAAACAGAATCTTCTAGTTTTATGAGCTAAACTTTAAAAATTCATAATTTATTCCATAAAACTTCAAATGCAAGCTTTATTTAAAGCTCTCTGTATCCTCTTTCAAGAAAAATCACCATTCAAAATTGATACTCAATTGCAGTTTAACAAATTAATGTCCCAATTTACTGCTCATTTGGCAATTTTTCAAGAAATACAATAATCATCTTTTTATTTCAATAATTAACTTTTTTTTCCAAAATTTGACCTTTTACTTATAAAATAATTCTTCTGATAAATTTTGGGCAATTTACTTATTTTTCTCAAATTTTCTTAAAAATAAAAGAATTTCATAAAATAACTTTTGGTCCAAAAAATTATTCACACTAATCCAAAATTTTGTAATTAGCTTCCCAAAGTCTCTATTACATTTCATATCACATTGATCAAATTTTGGGATGTTACATTTCCTTCCATTCTTCCTGTCATCATTTTCGTGCAGCCACAAGAGGAGGGTAGATAGAGAAGCTCTCAACTCAGTCATGGGAGCTTATAAGAGGTTTCAGAGAGAGAAAACGTTCAACTGCCAAAAACCCTAAAAACATCCTCAAATCAAAAGGTGGTCTTGATTTAAATTGTCTCATCAAGATCTTCCATCCTATATGTAATATCTAAGATATATATATTTATAATACAAAAGTAATGTAGAAATATAAATTGCTCATAAGCCATTTATTAAGAGAAGCCTTAAATAAATTTTGTTTAAATGGTAACTCAAAAGCAAGCATTAAATAATAATAATAAAGAAAGGGGACCTGGGGTAATAAGAAATTTCTAGATCTCTTAATTTTTTTTTTAAATCTCTAAATTTTTCTTGAAAATGTAATGAAATAATAAAAATTTTAGAATATATATAAACTAAGAAATTTATTACTTCATTTTTGTAACATGCCAAAAATTAGACGAGAGTGCTTGTAGGTACTACTCCTTCAATCTTAACAAATGAAGGTGGCATTGTTGATACATGATGTTGCAAAATTGTAATTTCCTTTTGAGTGAAGTAGTTGATTCATGTATCAATGTAAAATGGTGATTAAGCTACAATGACAAGATCGTGAAGTGAATGTACTCACTTTTAAGTTGTGACTGAACATTCCAAGTTATGACCTAGACATGCTAAGTCACAACTTGTGAACAAAAACTCAAGTAACTATGAGTTACCCATTATGTGCTCATAGTCAAAGATATAAACAGATTGCCAGTAGCTTTGATTAAGAGCATACCATTAGTGACTCATGGTTAAGGTTCATTTTTTTGGTTTGATTGGAGAAGCTGGAGAAGACAGTGAAAGCACAACGTATTTTCAAATTTCATTTTATATATTTTATTATTAAGGGCAATATGGTCAATTGATACAATTTTTTAATCTATTTTAAAAACATTTTAATTCAGTTAAATATAAATTTTCTTATCAAATCATTTTCCATTCTAGCATGTATTAAACATATTATGTCAAAAATATTTTCTTCCTCTTTCTTTCCATTCTCTTCCATTCCAGCCAATTCTTTGATCCAAACAGGCCCTAAATGGTTAACATGTCCTATACAGTACTGTGTTATGTTGACACGAAAGTCATTGACTTAGTATGTTCATGAATGCTATGCTTATAATTTGGGTGCTACTTGGATTGTATGATTGATCTTGACAAGGTGAAGAAGACGACCTGGAAGAAAGAGAAGAGGGAGGGAGAGGGCTTTTAGTGGCAGTGAAGTCTTTTTCTCGAGATCCTAAAATTCCTTCTTGGTGCTTGTGGGATGAATCTGGTATTATACAAATTGGAGTCACTAAATTGGGTTTTTGATGTCTTAAAGATATTTTATTGGGATTTTCCCTTGAAACTATATGCCAACTGTATGACCGAATTTGATGGCCAAAAAAGTATCATTGAGTTTCTTTCACCTAAAAAGAAGAGCAATAGAATTATCTAAAGATTGTGAGATTCATTATGAGATCTCCAGAAAAGATTTAATTACTAACAAGTTTTTTTTTTTTTTTGATACAAAGGAGCAAAACAACCTAGCCCAAGTGTGGCTGGTTGGATAGAGCAATATCCTTAGCTAAGTAAGTATGTAGCTCAGAAAAAGCACCAGTGAAAGCATGGTATCCTGGGGCACAGGTGAGTGCTCTTTTAGCTAGAAAATCAGCTGCCTCATTCGCACTGCGCGCTATCTTCTGTAATTCCACCACCCACTCTCTACGAATCAGGGATTGAATCTCCCTAATAACACTATGTTCAATATGATCATCATTAATTTCCATGCAAAGCAAAGTCACTACCTCCTCCGAATCTGTTTCGAGGATGATATTCTTGTACCCTAGCTCCCATGCCAGCTTGAGACCAAGCAAGCAAGCCCATAATTCAGCTGTGAGACAGTCTCCCTGTGTTAAGCGGTGCATGAATCCTGCTATGCTATGTCCATCCCCTGTCCGAATTATGCCTCCCGACCCAGCAGCATCGGTCGACTGTGTATACGCACCATCAACATTCAATTTGTAACGTCCATTATCCGGAGCAATCCATGTGCTTGAGTAAGCTACATAAACATGTAATTTCAAATGTGAGCAGCATAAATACGGAACTTTGTTACGTCGAAACTGATATATGCATATTCTTTAGCTGTAATCGAACTTTTAGGTGATGAAATATCTTCATATTCCTCTGATGGGATATGAAATAAGTGGATGATCTTGCAAAAATTTGAAAACTATCTATTGAATATTGCAGATTTGATTTGATTTAAATTAGTAGTTATTTTTAATTTTGAATTGATTTGACAAAATCTTAATATTGCATATTTAATTTGATTTAATTTGGCAATATCATTTTTATTTGATTTTCTTGTCATTAATTTCTAGGGATAGGTTAAAGCCTATAAATAACACCTCAACTCATTTGCTTTGTACGTTTGATTATTTGAACAATATTAAGTTTTCCCTCCTTTCAGTTCTTTTCTCTCTTTATTCGCCTAAATTCTTCCTCATTCTTACTGTCTCCCTCATCTATTCCCTCTCTTTCTCATCTCTTCCTTCCTCTTCTCCCTTTCCCCCTCCCCATCCTACATCAATTGGTATAAGAGCCAGGTTCAACTTTCCTTCTGTTGCTTAGACCTCTAAACACCTCTCCCAAATAGAAAAAGGTTCTCACTTCTCTTTTGCTTACATAAACCTTTCAACTCAGCTCTCAAAGTCCCCATAGCCTTTCAAAGATTTACAATAGCATTTTTTGCTATTGTGTGTAGTTTACTATTCTGAGCTTTTTTGGAACCAAGACTTATTATATAGAAATATTGAGGGTAACGTTTTTAATTTTAGGCTTTTATTTGATATATCATTTGAGTATCTCTTTATCGTTTTTGCTTATTGAATTTATTTCAAGGAAAAGGTGAGAAAATAGAAAAAAAAACGTTACAAAAAAAAAAAGTGTGTGATGAAAAAAAAGAAAAAAAAGCCATAAAAAAAGTGAAAAAAAAGAGAGAAAAGGGAAAAAAAATTAAAAAGGTTGTTGCCTTATATTTGATTATTATAGAGCTTTAGAATTCTCTGAAGGTTATCCTTGTTGAATAGGGTCTTCACTTTTTAGGTATGGGCTCCTTGGGAGTCTTTAGGCTTCTAGAACCACTTTAAAACCCTAAAAGGCCTATTACTCAATTTGAGTTATGGGTTTTAGAGGATGCCTATGTAGAGAATGCCGATGTAAATACAACACTACCTCAATATGTTCAACATCAACAAGGCTATTAAAGTTATCAATGATATGAAGGTGATGAGCTTCAATATCAATACACTTATAGTTCACGGTACGCGTATGAATGCGATGACTTTTATGCTCCCTGCTATAAGCATGCTAATCATGATTACTATGGATATATCGATTGTTATGGGCATGTTGAGCAACATCATTATTAGTATACTTACTGCCACCAGTGTAAGTATGCTGCTCATCGTGATTACACTAGTCAGAGTCAATACAAGTATGTTGATCACTATCAAAATAAAGACGTGGAGTGTTATCAATATGTTAGCTCTAGAGCCTTCTCACCTACAGTGGAAGCAGATTACATAATGGCTAAAAGATGTCGCAAAGCTAAAGAAGCACATGCGTCTTATTTTAGGCATCTCAAAGTTGAAGAAGAGCGACGCAAGGCTGAAGTTGAATTCTACCAAGAGTTGGATATATTCTTGACTCGCACTATGCAGATTTCGGTGAAGTGAAAGGGGAATTGAAGGAAATATCATCTCTATTAAGCAAGTCAAAAATTGATTTATCATCTCTATTAAGCACGTTAACAAAGGATGAAGTTTCTTTCTTAACTCTAGAAGATGCCACCATAACTCCACTACAAGAATTGTCCCCAGCTCCTATGGAGCCTACTCAAAACATTGAAATAACTACGCTAGCACCTATCCCTCAAGAAGCACCGCCAATCCCTCTAATGCATCAAGTGAGTAAGGAGTCTAATCTTATTATTAATGCTAACAATTTGTTGAGCAAAGATCAAGTTCTTCAATCTATTCAAGTGCAAGTGGCTCCTTCTCAAATTGTATTTAGTGATAATCAACTTCATCATGCTACACCTCATGTGCAGGCAACATTTCCTATTGCTATGCCACTACTTAACAGACAATTCTAGGAGTACCTTACCTGTTGGAAAGGCTTTCCAGATGTTCTCCATGATCAAATTATGCATTCATTCTGTGTTGTTCTCTTTCGTTATCTCACTTGGTGGAAAGGTTTTCCAGATGTTCATTATCATCGAGCTGCTCAATTTTGCTGTGGTTTTCTTTTTCTCTATCTCACCTGTTGGAAAGGATTTCCAAATGACAGCATCACATTGAATCCCATGCTTCTCTCTCCAACTCTATGCCTTCATTTTAACTAGTCAAGAGTCGAGTGCTTCAAGTGGGGAAGAAATGATAGGATATGGAATAAGTGGAAGATCCCACAAAGATTTGAGGACTAACTATTTAATATTGCAGATTTGATTTGATTTAAATTAGTAGTTATTTTGAATTTTGAATTGATTTGGTAATATTTTAATATTGCAGATTTGATTTGATTTAATTTGGAAATATCATTTTTATTTGTTTTTCTTGTCATTAATTCTAGGGTTAGGTTGAGACCTATAAATAACACTTTAACTCATTTACTTTGTATGTTTGATGATTTAAATAATATTAAGTTTTTCCTCCTCTCAATTCTCTTCTCCCCTTATTCGCCTGATTTCTTCCTCATTCTTACTGTCTCCCTAATCTATTCTCTCTTTTTCTTATCCCTTCATTCCTCTTCTCCCTTTCCCCTTCCCCATCGTGCGTCATCCTCTTAACTAAGGCATGTTAATTTTTTATTTTTTTTGGATCAACATGGCTGCTTTAATAAAGATTTGAACTTTAAAGTGAAGCACATTCATTTCAGGAAAAAAAAATCTAAAGTAGAGGAAAGCAAGTAGAAAAGATGTAAAGAGAAGACGAATAAAGTGAGGTGTATTGTAAAAAAATATTATCTTTCAATTAATTAATGAAAAGTTGGAAGAATATGACAGCTTTATCGGAAGGAAAGAAGAAGAAAATCTTCACACCGAATAATTAGCAGCAATAATTGTAATGACGAATGTTGCATAACATCATAAATTACAATGAGAGTAAAAAAAAAACATTAATTAAGCATCTTCACAGTACATTTCTCATAATAAAAATTCAGGTGAGTTAAATATGACAAAACTAACAAAGTTGTCACCTCAATATCAACAATGAAATTCAAACAATCTTGTGAGTTATATAGGTTAAATCTTTATCAATTACACCAATCCTTTTCTTTTAATTATAGGTATTATTATTAAAACTTATCCCATATTCCACGAGTACGACATTCTCCAAAGGAGACCAATGAAAGCAACTTCACATTTTTAATATAATGAGGATTGGGAGCATCCGATGTAGGTAATTCATTAAACCGGTAAAGATTGTACTACCTTTTCCTTTTATTTTGCTTGGCTCAATCTGAATTTGTCAAAATCCATTGAGCTCTTTGAAGAAAGATTTTTTTTCCAAGTTCATGGATAATCAAAGTATATAGTGTAAATTATATTGGGTTAATACAATATTTAGTTTATTCAACTTCATTTGAACATTTATCACTATAATTTAAAACAATCCATACTTTTTGCCTCTTGAGAAATTAAAACCCATGGTTTCAAAATCGAAAGGTCAAAACTAAAATAAAAGCAAATTTAAAGGATCAAATATTTTACTAACCCTATCATATTTTTATAATCATTACTCAACGCCAGAGAATTTTTGAATCTACCATAAGCAGTTTTAAAACTTGACCCTTCTTCCTAAATATACCACACTCATTTGGTTCTCCTGCACAAATTTCCCAACTTAGAATTGCGATAAATCGAATTCTTAATTAATTGTAAAGTTATATATATAGGAAATTTTAAATTTTAATTGTAAATATATAACGCTGTAGACACTTTTTAAATTTAAGCTTTTAGGACCCAATTCACCTAGAGTTTTAATTTATAAAAACAAAATGTCTTTGGGAATCTTTCAATTCTTCTCTCTCGGAACACTCCAAGAAATTTACACTCAAGCTGTCGAAGACGGAAGAAAAGTTCCACTCATCAACAAACAGGTGAGAAGGGATTTATATAAAGAGACGAAATAGAGTCGCCATTCTCGCACATTTCAGGTGAAGAAAATTGATGGACTCAACTATGTTTCATCTTCTTCTGTGGCCATTTCTGCTCTGCAGCTTCCTACAGCTGCAGCAACCTGCCTATGCCATTAAACAGGTAAGCAATGAAGCATAATTTGGTTCGTAATCAATTAATAGTACTAGTATTATTCTTGTCTTCGTCGTCGTCAACCAATAGTTCATGTTGCAGTCTTACGTTATATACTTGGGATCACATTCGCATGGTCCAAAACCTTCGTCAGTTGATATGGAGTTTGCCACAAGTTCCCACTATGATTTGCTTGCCTCCGTCTTAGGAAGGTATGCAAGCAAGTTTCATAGACCTTTTTCGAAGTTACCATTTCTGACTTTCTTTTCTCTTTATTTAAAGAATCCTGTATACAGTACTTTTTTTAACAGTTACATATTTGATTTGACAGCCATGAAAGGGCCAAAGAAGCCATGTTTTACTCATATAACCGACACATCAATGGCCTTGCTGCATTACTTGAAGAGCATGAGGCTGCGGAGATCAGGAGTGAGGCACTTGTACCCTATATACAACTCATGGATTTATGTAAATTATATATTGCATTCATCCTTAACATAAAATCTAATTAACTTTTGTTGGAGAGTTTGAATACCTTACTTAAAAATATTTAGTTATGTGTATAATTAGTTTATAAGTCAAACAAATAATTTTAGGGAAAAATGATAAATATAAACAGTGTATTCATCTTCATTAGTCTCTCCAACAATAGTCAATTGGCTTTTATATTAAGTACTACATATAGTATTTGATATTATATATATAATATTGATATAAAATGGCTGGAAAATGACGCAGAAAATCCAAAAGTAGTGTCGGTGTTCAAGGGCCAATCTTATAAGCTGCACACAACCAGGTCATGGGGTTTTCTAGGACAAGAAAGAAGGGGAAGAGTGAGAGCTGACTCAGCTTGGATTAAAGGAAGATTTGGTCAGAATGTGATTATTGGCAGTATTGATACTGGTAACTATTTTCAAATTAATGAAATGAAATTTAACTACATTCATGTCTCCATTTCATTGAGCTATTTAATTTTCTATAAAGGGTTAATCCAATCTTTAGTGTTTGAAGCTAACCCTGATTTTAGTTTTGGTTTCTCAAGTTTAAAACCATGGGTTTTAATCCCCAAGCAATAAAATGGTCCAAACCTATTCGCAACAGAATTAAGAATTTTCATCATTATCTTTTATTATTGGATAGGGGTTTGGCCAGAATCTAAAAGCTTCAGAGATGATGGGTACGGTCCCGTTCCAAAGAGGTGGCGTGGAGGATCAAAATGCGATCTCTATAGTCTGTCTGGCCCACGCAACAGAACTCTTTGCAACAGGTTTCAACAAACTTTAAGACTTTTTTTAATATAATTAAAAACTTGAGCGTTGAGATGAAGGATGGTTAATTAGATATGTTTGTGTGCTTGAAATAGGAAGCTGATTGGAGCGAAGACGTTCTATAATGGTTACGAGGTCAAACATGGGAGCCTTGGCCCAAGAAGTAGGATCAGCGCTCGTGACATGGACGGGCATGGGACCCACACTCTGTCGACAGCAGGTGGCAACTTTGTGCGAAACGTCAGTGTTCAGAGAAACGGTAACGGAACCGCTAAGGGAGGGTCTCCAAGGGCTCGTCTTGCAGTGTACAAGGTTTGCTGGGGTCATGGTAGTTCTGAAGCGTGCCCTGATGAAGATCTTCTTTCAGCTATTGATCAAGCCATCGATGACCGTGTTGATATTATCTCCATTTCCATTGGTCAAAGTGCTGTGCCAAATGTGAATGAGATGTTGACAAATGGCATCTCCATAGGATCCTTCCATGCGGTTTCAAGGGGAATCATAGTTGTTGCCGCCGCTGGTAATGACGGACCAGAACCTGCGACTGTCACAAATGTGGCGCCTTGGATCTTCACTATTGCTGCTGGCTATATAGACCGAGAATTCAGCAACAACATTACTCTTGGTAATGGTCAAGTCATTAAGGTTCGTGTCTATCACTTCTTTCAATTAATTAAATATTCTGTTTGGTTTTTCCGTCTCTGAGCTCTGTCCATCCATGCATATAATTAATTAATCAGGGAACAAGTCTTGCCATAAACTCGACATCTCAGACGTTAATTCCTGTGGTCATTGCTGGCAATGTCAGGCTTCCTAATGCAACATTTCAAGATGCGTAAGAATGATTTCCACCATTCATAATTATGCTTTTTCTCTGTTGTGTCAAACGTTTCTCTCACCCTTGATCCTTTTTTGCAGTCAACTTTGCAGAACTGGAACACTTGATCCTAACAAAGTAAGGGGTCGCATATTAGTATGCCAGCGAGGAAGGAGCCTAAGGCCTGTGGACAAGGGTGCAGAAGCAAAGCGTGTGGGCGCATTGAAGATGATTTTGGAAAATGATAAGGAATTGAACACACGTACAGCTGATGCTCATGTTATTGATACTTCCAATGTTCCTCTAAGTCCAAAGAATAAGGGACCAGAACGCTCCTCGTATTTCAACAAAAACAAGTAATTATCATACATCTTTCTCCTCCCGCCAATCCATTTGGAATTGCTCTCAAAAGTATTTTCAGTAACTGGGCTTCATTTATACATACATAAATACATATAATGCAGGAAGCCACTTGCAGCAATGAATAATGCAAAAACATTTATACCATTTAGGCCAGCTCCAATAGTTTCTGCATTCTCGTCAAGGGGACCCAACTTGATTCTTCCCTCAATCCTCAAGGTCATCCATTCTCACACCATCTGACCTTCCAGTTATCAACTAGTGTTGTAGTTCTTAACAAACTTTTCTTTTTTAACTTTCTACAGCCGGATGTAACTGCACCAGGTCAAGATATAATTGCTGCTTTTTCACCTGCTGCAAGTCCCACCAACCTCGATTCAGATGATCGTCACTTTAACTATAATTCTCTCTCGGGAACCTCCATGGCATGTCCTCATGTTTCCGGTATTGTTGGTCTTCTCAAAACCCGCCATCCTGGTTGGAGTCCTGCAATGATCAAGTCAGCAATCATGACCACTGGTATATATGACATGAATACATAAATAAATTTAATTGTCTTTTTTCATGTTTTTACAATTTGATTTATCTCTTTTTCTAACAAGTATGAAAAATATGTTGTTTTAGCAACCACATTGGATAACACGAATAGCCCGATTAAGGATGAACAAGATGGTCAAGTGGCAACTCCATTTCATTATGGCTCAGGCTATGTCAAACCCAACCTTGCAATTGACCCTGGACTTGTTTATGATCTCAAAACTTTTGATTACCTCAACTTGTTGTGTGCTTCTGCTTATGAGGAAAGAGTAATTACATTCATTAATTATAATAACTCATACAAATGTCCAAAATCTTTTAGATTAGAAGATTTCAACTACCCTTCTATTACAATACCTTTTCTAGGTGTGAAACCTATAAATGTTACTCGTACAGTAACAAATGTTGGACCTCCAGGAACATATAGTGTGAATTTCACGGCCCCAAGAGGAGTTAAGGTTGTTGTTCTTCCAACAACTTTGACCTTTCAACGGATCAAACAACAGAAGAGCTATATGGTTATTTTACAGGCAACACGCTCAGTCCAAACTTCACAGCCTTCATTTGGAGAGTTGACTTGGAGTGATGGGAAGCATAAAGTGAGAAGTCCTATAGTAATCCCTCAATATGAGAAAACTGCCATGTAGATTTCAATGTTGTTGCCAATGCAGTGTATTCGTGGAATAATGAGAGGCAGTGTTAATTAATGCGTGCGCTCATGTGTGTAGATGTACTGATCTTTGTCGTATTACAATAAACTGACGGGCCTTCTTTGTAGGTCCACTTGCAGCTTTCTCAATTTCAGATTTTTTAACTTTTTATTTTTGGTATATCTCTTGAGATCACTCTTGAAGAATTTATAATATTTATGCAAGAAATCTTTCCAAGCTTTAGACATCAAAACTTCATTCAACATCTAAAACTTGGTTGCAAGTGAATAAGACTGTTATGAGTGAGAAACAAAATAATTTAAAATGACTTAGATCTATTTTTCTATGAATTATATAAAGTGTATACGTCTGTATGCGTCTATATATATATATATACATGAATGAGGCACGTTATCCATGGTTTATAGCATAAGTTGTATCATACGCATTGATATACCCATAAATGATTATATGAAAATTAGTCATTAATGTAGAATATAACACCTAAATATAGTAGTAAGAATTACTGTGAGGTAGAAAAAATGGATATAATCATCAAAATGACCCAATTAATGATAAGTGAACAATATAAATTTATTGTTATTTTTTATACTGAAATTTATCATTACATATTATTCGGGTGT
This sequence comes from Vachellia collinsii, assembly GCA_006871305.1. NCBI lineage: Eukaryota > Viridiplantae > Streptophyta > Magnoliopsida > Fabales > Fabaceae > Vachellia > Vachellia collinsii. The sequence continues at coordinate 947 of QFDD01003335.1, read as the reverse complement.
TGTAAGGTATTTTGGTATTTATATTTCTTCTTTAAAATTTTATTGTACTTCCTCCTTCTTCTTTTTTTGCCAACAGTAATATCTCCTGTACAATGTCTTACTATTCAGATGTTGTAAATAATTAATATAGCTCGTTTCTCAACCTCCATGCGAATGCGACGGTTCATCTGGAATGTAGAATAACAAAAGTCATAAATGAGAAAAAAAACAAAATAAACAATGAAAAGGATGGGATGTATTAAATGAATCCTATTTCGCCTAATTTGAAAAGAAACACTTACTCCGTTTTTTAATATAAAACCTACCTTACTATTCAATTTTTTATTAAAGTGTATTTTATATTAAAATTAAAGGGAGCATAAGCATATATTTTTAATTTGTATTTGGTATGATGAAAATAATAAAAGAATGTAAAGAGATATATGATATGTCAAATCATGAAGGAAAGCACATTCCACACCCCATTCTTGGTTATATAATTGCAAGGCACAATATCATATTTGGGTGCAATATAATTGTAGAGTCCTATATTATTATATTGATGAATTCCATTTTTCTTTTTTCTTTTTCTTTTTCTGGGAGATGCCAAACATGGTCACAGTCTTATCATTAGAAGATATTTTGAATCATAAAGAGATTGCTTTTTCCTAAAGATTCGAAGAATCGTAGTGGGCATATTCCTCTTAAAATAATTTAAAATTAAAGTAAATTAAAAGGCTATGAATTAAATCCATAAACACAACATAACATGTATATATATGCACGCGTGTATGCATATGTATGTAAATTTTTTTCCAATTCTTTTATATATTTACTTTGCAATGACGGAGGGCAGAGTTGAAATTGGTCAACAAAATATATTATTGTTACGATCATTTACACATAAAAATCGCAAGATTTCATTTTCGTCCTCCATTCGGCATTTGGTTGCCATAGTGATAGGACAA
>QFDD01003334.1:0-21195 GCA_006871305.1 Vachellia collinsii | reverse complement strand
CATTCTAAGTGGTTTTTAACAATGAATTAAGTAGTGTTAAGTGGCTTGGATTCAAGTTGGTTTTCACTAGTTAAGTCATTGGACTCAAGTGATAGCTTGAGGTTTTCATATAGACTTAGAAAATTGGAAACTTCCATAGCATTTTGAGAGCAATGACAGCTGAGTTTCCATCACCAAGGGCCTATCTATTCATATCTTCAACTTAATTCAACCATTTCATTGTTAAACCAAAATACCAAAAAGATTTACTTCTTGCATTGTTTTGATCTTACATCTATGTTTACTTAAACCAAACCCCCTTTTACACCCAAGTTAAGCATGGTTTTCATAACCAATTTAGACTAGGTTTATCAATAAACAGCTCCTCGAGAAGAACGATTGGTTGCCACTATACTACATTCTTTTGTGCAATCATTTTGTATCGAACCTGAAGGCGACAGAACCGCGTCCGATCACATACCCTCCAACCTACTAAGGTTCCACCTACCTTCCTTAATCAAGTTCATCACTTTCATATTCTTGCCATTCTCATCAAGAGGTTTATTAGCCAATTTTTCATTTGGCAAACCTAGAACCCATTTGTCTTCCCATACTCTGACACTTCTACCATTGTTAATTTTCCAGAACAATTCTTCCTTCAAGAGCTCACATCCTTCAATGATACTAGCCTAGCACCATGTAGCTTTCCCCCCTTTCTTCGCATCCATGAAGCTAGTTTTTGGAAAATAAATTCCTTTAAGGATTTTGCACCATAGTTCCTCTAGTTTTTGCATCATTCTCCAAGCTATTTTTGCTAGCTTGGCTTTGTTGAAGGCTTGGAAGCTCCTGAAGCCCATACCACCATCTTCCTTCACTTTAGTCAACGTTGCCCATTTTCTTTAGTGAATCCATCTACCTTCATTTTCATTATAGCCCCACCAGAAATCAGATATTAAGCTATCAATTTCCTTACAACGTTTTTGGGGGAATAGGAAGCTACACATAGGATACACTAGGATTGAGTTTGCCACTGCTTTAATCAACACCTCTTTCCCAGCAAATGTCAATAACTTTTGTTTCCACCCCTGCAGCTTCCTCCTGATCTTCTCCTTTACAAATGACATAGCTGTTGCTTTTGATCTTCCCCATAAGAGTGGTAGGCCCAAGAATTTTCCTGGTTCAGTCGTGACCTTTACCTCAAGCACTTTTTCCAGCTCCTTTCTTGTTTCTGGCGAGCCATTAGCAGAAAAAATGCACAAGATTTTTCCAGATTGATCTCTTGTCCAGAAGCTCTACTAAACATATCCAGTATTTCCTTCAATACCATACAGTTCTCTTTTTGAGCCTTAAACAAGAACAAAGCATCATATGCAAAGAAGCAATGAGATAACATGGGCCCCCTTTTGACAAGCGAATACCTTTTAATTCACCTTTATCCACATGGTATTTTATCATGAGTGATAGAACATCTGCTGCAATGATGAAAAGGTAGGGAGAAAGGGGATCTCCTTGTCTAATACCCCTGTCTGATTTAATTTTTGCAACTTTCTTCCCTGCCATCAACAGCTCAAACTCTACTAATGAGACACATTCCATTATCCACCTCACCCAAGTGCTGCTAAATCCCATCTTCAACATTACTTCCTTCAAAAAGGTCCAATCAACACGGTCATATGCTTTGCTTAAGTCTATCTTCAATGCTAAGTCACTTCGGGTTCCATTCTTCCTGCTTTTAGATGCTGAAATGCTGCATGGGCAATTATTACATTGTCTTGGATTAATCTACCAGCCACAAATGCCCTCTATTGCTGAGTAACATATTTGCACATTAGGTTCCTCATTCTAGCTATCATTATTTTAGTAATGATTTTGTAGAAGATATTGCATAAGCTGATGGGTTTGAACTGGTTGACAGATTCAGGCATATCAGCTTTCAAAACCAGGGCAATATGGGTAGAGCTAATTTTCCTAAGATCATAATGGCCTTCAAAAAATTCCCTCACCATACTGCTGACTTCATTTTTAACTTCGCACCATGCTATTTGGTAGAACAAGGCTGTGACCCCATCTGGACCTGGGGCTTTCGTGGAGCCCAGGTTGTAAACAGCATCCTCAATTTCCAGGTCTGAGACAGGTTTGGTTAATGAAGTATTTTCCTCTTCTATTACAACACATCTTACATATTTCAGCACCTCCTCCATTTGTCCAGTTACCTTGGAGAAAAAGAGCCCAGTATAATACTGTTCAAACATCAAATTAATTTTGGTTGTGTCCTCCACCCACTCTCCCTCCTGGTTTTGCTGGATCACAGTGTTGTGAAAGAATCTTTTGTTCCTATCTCCATGCTTAATCCAATTAATTAAGCCTAGCTTTTTGCCACCAATAGATCTCTTCTTGATCCCAAGCCTCATCTATTTTCTTCAAAATAACTTCCGCTTTTTCAATTTTCTCCTCTAACCAAGTCCCTTCACAGCACTCATTGAGTTGACCCTCAACTCTTTGATCACAACTCTATTATTTGGGAATGCCTTTTTGCTCCATTCAGTCAATTTCTTCCTGCACCTGACAATCCTTTTGCAAACTTATCAATTTTATTCTTCATATTTATTTCCACCTCACTCCAACCCTTTCTCCCAGTTTCTTTATACTCATCATGGTTCACCCAAGCAGCATTAAACTTAAACATTCTTGGGGTCTTTTCTTCTTGGTAGCATAAGTCAGCAATTAAAAGATGGTGGTCTGAGCCAATAGGTTCAGTGTGAAGTACCTAAGCGTTTTGAAAATTCTCTTTAAAGAGTACATTGCCAAATCCTTTATCAATCCTTTCCTTTATATTTGAGTCACCATTCCTCTTATTGTTCCACGTAAATCCTACACTCTTAAACTCCAAATCCATCAATCCACAGTCATCTATTAATTGTTGAAAGCTAATTACTCTGCTTGCTCTTACAGGCCTACCCCCTTCTTTCTCAACTTGAGCACCCACTTCATTGAAATCACCAACACACAACCAAGAACCAGTTACTCCCCTGGCTAGTGACCTCAGTCTTCTCCATACTGCTTCTTTGTCTTCATTCCTTGGAGCACCATAGACAAAAGTGATGACTTCTAGAGTATTTAACTCACTAGGTTCCAGTTTTGCATGAACTAGGTTCTTTGACTAATATATGATATCCATTTTCATCTCCTGACACCGCCAGATTGCCAAGGCCCCACTTGCCTTCAGGTTCTACATATATTTCATTGACAAATCCACATGCCCTTCGGATCCTCTTCAACTTCACAATACTCATCCTAGTCTCCATTAAGAATATTATAGAGGGTTTATATTTCCTATTGCAATCTTTTAAGTTTTTAACTGTCAAGGCAACCTCCAAACCTTGACAGTTCCATGGTAGTAGTTTCATGGCTCCATCGGGGTTGTTAAAGGCCAACCACCCATGCCTTCAGTAATTATCAGCATATCATCCATTTGTTCCTTCTCATGGGTTCTCCTGTACACTTTTTCCATAGCAGTTGTCTTCCCCCTCCGTCGGCTCATTTTCTTAGCCCTTCCTTTTGCCTTATTTAGATTTCAAGTAAAAGTAGCAATTAGAGTGGGCCTCACATTGTCTTCTTCCATGCTTCTCTTTTGATTCTTCACATCAGATTCCAAACCCTCCTCAGCGTCCCTTTTCAGTTGCAGTTTGTTTAGTTCTTTAGTAATTTCACCCATACTTTTCTCCTTGTATATTACTATGGCTTTTGCATTATCCTCACCTTCTAAAGGTATCTCAACCTTATACTCACATACTTCTTCAATCAAAATTTGAGTTACTGCCTTCTTGTGTTCAAACTTCTCAACATCTTCCTCTTCTCAACCACTGACCCCTGGTTCCTGATCCTTATTTCCCCACATCTCCACGTTGCCTTTATGCCAATCATCTTTACCAATATCTACCATATCCTTTTTTGGTATATCATGGCAGACAACATTTTCACCACTAGTCAGATTCTGAGTTTTGACTTTATTCTTCCTGTTGTCCCTCCACTCATCAGATGTAATCATGAAGATGTTGTCACAACTTTTATCACTGGGAATATTCTTTCCTCCCCCTTCCTCCTATTGTCTCATCCACTTAGCATTAGTCTTTGGCCATCCTTCCCTAACCACCCGAAGGGCATCCTCCCAGGTTCTTACTTGCTCTATGGTGGTTGGGTTCCCATAACGTGGCTTTCCAGGATCTACCACTGACATCAATCGTCTCTGATTACATTCTCGAAAGCTGTAGGCCATACTTCCGCATTGATTGCAAAAGTCCTGTAACTTTTCATACTTGATCGAAGACCAACTCCTTTTGTTATTCGACATCAGAATCCAAAATCCTGCCGCCAACGGCTTCCTTAGTTTGAGAATTATTCGCAATCGTATGAAGCTTCTCAACATATGTTTGTTATAATTTGGATCCTCCACCTTGACCACCTCTCCGATTCGATTTCCAATACTGATAGCATTATCTAGATTCATTGCTTCAAGTGGTAACCATGCAATTGGATCCATACCAGACATTTACTAAAGTCACATTCTTCTATCACCATGAATTTGCACCATTCAACTAAGTTCAGCATACATCCATTAACAAACCATGGACGACCTCTCAATATATGGTTATATTCTTCATCTTTCGTGAATTTGAAAATGAACGCATTCTTTGCAACCATCACTACGTCAACTCCAGTTTGGAGGTTCCATGCTTTCCTTACCATTGTTTCCATAGTTGCTCTACTGATTTCCTTCTCCGTTAACATCTTTCCGATCATCACATTCTTCAACTCCTCCTCATTCCACACCAGCAGCGTGTCTATCTTGTGTTCTTTGACAGAACTTCTATCATCGCCATGCTATACTGAGTTATCACTATGATAAGTTCCACACTTCTGTTTCAGCCACCGTCACCTCCTATCACCACCTTCACCTCCAATCACCACCGTCACCTCCTATCACCACTAACTGCCTTCAGTTATCTCCTACCAAAAGTTTGTTACACTTACTCACAAATAGTCTAAAACAAACTAATGCTCTCACGTGATGGAGAGAACTCTCAACTCCCACGCGCAAGGCATAAGGAGAACTCCATGCCAATTCACTCATTTAATAGATGCATGTTTCCTCTCTCAAGAGAGGGTTTAAAAATTAAAATGCAATTTCTTTTTCTAGGTTTAATGGGACAATTCATTACATGGCAGATTAGTATACTCAGTGATACTACAAGAATACCTTAAAGCAAAAATATCTCTTAAACCATTTTTTCGATGGTTTTAGTAGCTAAAATCGGCAAAGTTTCTTCATGACACATTGTAGTTGTTGGAAATATATATACATACATATATATATTATCTTAGTTAATTAAGTTGGTTAAGATCACAATGAAGGTTTGACTCTAAAAAATAAAAGTGGGAGTCTCATTGTGGTTTGGATGTGTGAAGGGATGTTGATTCCCATGTAAAGAGAGAAATTAGCTTCGCTCTTTCTCATGTGTTGTAATGTTGAGTTTTTGATAATAAAATTCATTATGGGTTTATTATCATTCTTTTTTCCAGTATGCCAAGCTTTTATTATTAATTTTAAGGTTATGTCTAACTTAAATTCTTGTTTTTGTGGATGATCAATTTGGGGATTATGGCAAATATGTAAAGCAACAAAACTTTACATGGAAGAAGATATCCAATATATTAATTGCAAGTAATTAACAATGAAAATCAATCTTGAATATAATTTAGCAAGTGTTACACATTGTTTTCAATGGGACTTCAATAGTAGAAGAAATATGTATCAATGTCATTTACTTGACTTCTCAATGCTAAAAAATATATGCATCATTTTCATTCACAATATTTTAAAACTCATAAAATCATTTACTTGGCATGATTATAACATTACAAGAGCTTTACCAAGTACGAGAGGGTCATGGTTTTCAACGAGCTTCAACCACAGTAGTACTCATTTCATTTATTGAACAAAAACCTCCATTGATTGACAGATTGGAATCATCAGAAATAGTTTTCTTCAAAAGAAATGCTGGTTTCTTTGGAGGAGGAAGATCATTTGAGTCATTTTCCAACATGGAAACAACTTCTAACATGGTTGGTCTTTCTATTGCATGTTCTTGCACACATAAAAGTCCAATCTGGATGCATTTCAAAACTTCATGTTCAACGCATGTTGCAGTTATTAATGATGGATCAACAATCTCCATAGCTCTACTTTCTCTCCAAAGGTTCCAAATCTAAATACAATAGATAGTTAGACTATTAATAAAGACGAAAAATAACTAAAGTTGTTCATTATACTTACATGTTCAACCAAAGTAGAAGCAAGACCATTGGAACAGCTGCTATTCTTTCTGCTCATAACAATCTCCAAAAGTAAAACTCCAAAGCTATATGCATCTGATTTTATTGAGAAAATTCCTTCCATTGCATACTCAGGTGACATATAACCACTATAAAAGTTTATTGAAATCTGTCAATGATCATTTTAGCTAAACTTGAGTAAATTGTTAAGTATGTGAATTGTTTTATTGTTAATTTTAAGGGTTAAGGTGCAATTTCAATAATGAAGTTTTTTCATCAAGGGAAACTAGCACAATTTAGTTTTGAGGAATGTAAAAGTAGACACAAATTTTAAAAATAGTGCAACTTTAACAATTCTGTTAAATAAGCTTAAACTTCCATTATAAAGCTAGAAGAAGAATAAGTGGATCCCACATAGAAAAAGAGATAGACATTTGAGACTATTTAATGGAGTTGTTAAAATTTCACTTTTTTAAAAGTTTGTCTTTACTATTGCACTCCTCAAAACTTAATTATGCCACATGTTTCTAAAAAAAAGTTTCGTTATTAAATTGCACCTTAAGCCTTGTCTTACCATACTATGTCATGACATGAATATATTTTGAATTAGAATGGGTATATATCACAAATGTATATCTAACTTGTGTTCATATTTTAGCTGGAAATGAAGAACCAATTTGTAATTAGCATCGAAATTTACGTTATTGAGATATAGATGTTGATGACATGTTGAAAATCGTTTCAACAAAATACATAATAGTTTAGTGTTCACTAGTATCTTCGGAACTTGTGGAACCTAGCTAGGAATGAATGTTTGTTTAATGCAATGCTAGGAAACTTTAGTGATATACTACATAGTTGATCATACTTACTAGGTTCCAACAACACGGTTTGTATTTGCTTCAATTTGGTCTCCACCAAATATTCTTGCCATACCAAAATCTGCTATTTTTGGATTCATTGTAGAATCTAACAAGACATTGTTTGCCTTTAAATCTCTATGAATTATTCTTAATCTTGAATCTTGATGAAGATATAAAATTCCTCTTGCAACTCCACAGATGATGTCAAATCTTTTCCTCCAATCTAGTTGAAATTTTTTTGCATGATCTAAATAAAAGATGTAAACTATTAAGAATATTACTGGATGAATTCTTTAATTTACTAAAATTTGAAATTATGACAATATTATACATAAGTAGAAAAATTAAATGAGAAGAAGACACACCAAAAATGAAAGAGTCCAAGCTTTTGTTTGGCATATATTCATATATCAACATCTTCTCTTCTCCATCCATGCAACAACCTAAGATCCTTACAAGATTTCTATGTTGGAGCTTTGCAAGTAAAGTAACCTCATTTTTGAATTCTTCAATGCCTTGTCCAGAATACTTTGATAGCCTCTTAACTGCTATTTCCATTATTCCATCTTTGAGTAAACCCTAATGTCAAAATCCATTGTCGATTGATGAATGTATAGATTTTATCTTTGTTGTATATGAAACCCTGCGTGATGTCAAAACAACGTTTATCCAATCTATGAAATTGACCTTAGTTACCTTATATACAGAACCAAAGCCACCTTGTCCAAGCATGTTAACTTCTGAGAAATTGTCTGTTGCCTCAACTATTTCCTCAAGATCATAGAGAGTTAAATCCGTATTGTTTTCTCCTTCAAACAAAGATTTTTTGTGCATTCTTTTTGCTGTGTTAAAAAAAATAAAGAAATATAAGAGGTGATGAGTTGTAATGCAGCCAACATCTCTTTAGATTGAAGAGAAGACCAATCTTCAAGCATATTTATGTCAACGTATAGATAGTTCTAACATAATAACTTAATTTTGTAGGTAGATTCAAAGAAATAAAGCTTATTACCTTGATTCTTGCTCTTTACAAACCAACACATAAAAGATATTACCACGAACATTACGAGTACAAAAGAGAGGACTACAAGTGTCACCATCCCCTCCTTGCCAAGAGAACCATAATGCCTCCTTTCATATTTAGCTGCAAACAAGATTACAGCAAAGTGAAATTTATGTAAAAAAATCATATATGCTTAAAATGTCTTTTCTCATGAATTATCATGATTTTTTTGTGAGCTTGTAGTGTTAACTGTTGGATATAATATCAATCAACTTTAAGTGTGTAGCCAAAACTTACTATGAGGTTACATGATATAACCTGCCAGATTTAGAAAGTCATCCTAAATGTTATATTGAGAAGCAATTAATTATATGATTGATTTTTTTTTTACTCTTGATAGCAAAACTATAAAAGAAGTGAAGTAAAAAGAATTTACCCAATTCATGTGCATCCACACGCACGTACAAATCTTGCCCCACATTGTTGAATGTTCTGATGTCTTCCATATCAGCATACCACGTCAAGCATCCACTTTGTTTGAGTTCATCAACATTCGTATATGCTAAACACGAACAATCGCTTAGGCACTTCTCCCCACACCCTTTCAAACTCATTCTCACTCTTGTCCACATGCGCCTTTGATGTATTTGGCACCTTCACATGTGCCACTTTCACAAACCCCTCTCCACTTTGACACATGAACAAATTCTTCTTTCTCAAACACCCACTCAGCCCATTTCTCATATTCCACTCTTGTGGGTTCACAGGTTCAAATCCAGGCAAGCACACACACTCAAAATTTTCCCCATTATATGGGTCACAATTACTGTTTGACCCACAATGACCGTAGTGGTCACAATCCTCTCTCGGACCATACAATGATTGGATCCATCTATTCTCCTTAGTTTGCCAAATAGTTCGTGTTAGATTACCACTGTTGTCTAGCACAACTCTTAAGAAGAATGTAGGGTCCATGATTCGAGTCACAATGCTAACTTCATTGTCATTGCTAACATAAGTAAGGTTATAGATGAAGTTGAGTGTCATTTGTGGTACACCGCTCCATCTTTGACCTGTCCAAGGACCCGCCCGCCAAAATGGAGCTCCATTTTTATATATGAAGATTTGAGGATAACCTATCGGATCTATCCTGAAAGTCACATTCCCCAATCCTGGGTCATCCTGGGATTTCCATGATGTAAGGAACCGATTAAAACCGGTTTTTCGGTCCACCCCAATTTTCATGGACGAAACAATTGTATCACTAGGATAGTCAAAACTCTGCCATAGAACCTTTGGTCCTCCTTCATTTCTGATCAAAACCAAGTTTCCTGTTTCTTGAAGCTTAGCAAAGGTGTGACTAGAAGATGTGATCGAAATGTTGGAAGACCAAACGGGGCTATTTCTGTTCAAATCGGTACCATTGTTAAGGAGAACGATGTTTCCATGGGTATTAATGGACAAAACTGCAGAAGTATCATTAAGAGGATTCTGTCTGTTAGCAACCCACACAACGGTTGGTTTAGAGGACCTAGTATACCATATTCCAACGTAGCTCTTTCTTGACTTGTTGCTGGGAGTGAAGAAACCAAGGGCAAAGGTTCCTCCATCTGAGAGCAAAACGTCGCCATTTTTGAGGGGTTGGCTTGGGGTTATTCTATGAATGGTGTGACAAGAAGCATGAAGCAACAAAAGAAGTAACAATGAAATATTTATCAGGACGAGCTGTTTCGCAGAGTAGAGCTTCATTGTGATAATGGATCAGGAGCAAAAGATAAGGCTAGGGCTGAATTTCTTAAGTCGGCCATTTATATCACACTTCATTACAATCACATGCACGCCAGATTTTGGTTGGCTGGGTGCAATGTTGTTCTTATGAAGACAAAAAGTTTGTGGGTCCACATTGTTGTGGTCTTATAGCCTCATAGGAAGGGCATCTCAAGATTATCAAGGTGGATTGAAAATTCTATAACATTTTCATTTAAAAAATATACTCCAACTTATTTCTTACAAATAACTAACTTAATTAGCTAATTTATTTAATATCTATAAATAAGTTATCTAAATCCTAACTGTTACATCTTCGTTTGGGAAAGGGGGTTTTGCTTTATTCCAAGGTAAACTAATATGATTCCTAAAGAAAGATATTTTAGAAAATCTATGACACATTTTTATAAATAATTAACTTCACTATATTTTAAAAAAATTTGTATAAATTAGTTATGTAACTCTTATATTTATGCTTACAAAGCTCAACATTTAATGTACAGACAGAGACTATACAATTTGGGATTACTTGGACGGCAGGTCATCTTACCGATAATTGAGGTCAACGTAACACAAATGTGGACAGAATGAGTGCGCATGTGATTGTGACAAAGTGTGATTGACACGCAGTGAGAAATAAAGGTATGGAAGTGTTCAAAGTCTTTGATCTTTCTTTTCTTTCTTTCTTTTTTTTTTTTGCCAAACAAAGTCTTTGATCTTTCTTCCACACGAGGCTATGCTTTTTTTTTTGGAATTAAAATCAAAATGATATTAATAAGAAAATGAAATTATATAGCACCAAACTACTTGATCTGGCCAACGATTTTTTACCATATGGAACGCCACAAACCACGCGGCGGCCATCTGATTCGGAGAAGGAGAATACCAAATTCTCAGGAGAAATACTAACATACTCTCACAATATATATTCTATTTAATGAAAATATATATTTTAATTATTTTTTTATGAATATCATATTTCATAGATTTTTTTTATTATTTCTCTTTCTTTATAACACATTACAATATATATATTTATAGGACCCATAGGAAAAGACAGTTAGAATCTTTTCATTAGAGAGAGCACAAATGATATAACACCATAAGAGTATGTAAGTATTGGTCAATCGCATTTTTTGGCTGATGAATCTGAAATTTGAAGGAACTATTCTAGTGGTGAATTAATTTTACAACTCGTCAATGATCATTTTTCGTTTTGTTTTTTTGGGTACACGATTCTCTTTCCAATGTCCGTTTTCTTTTTCTTTTCTTTTTTTGTTACATATACTTTCTGAAATGATTACTACATGCAATTTAGATTAACAGCTTACTCCTCTTATTGTATTTATAGGATAGAGAGTAAGAAATTTTTAAGCTTAATATAAGTCAACTTATTAAATTTATTATAACAATGTACAATTTTACATATAATTTACTATTATGCAAACTTTTAATTTCATAAACACCTTATTAAAGTGTGTGTATTACATATAGATAAAACACACAAAAAAATTATTAAATTTTGAGAAAACTTAATAAAATTTAATGTTTTTCATAACTCCAGTGAAACATGTTGAAATGTTTTATAAATAAGACCAGAAGAGTAAATAACCATGAAAAATAGTGGCACATCAATTCATCTATAAATGAAAAGTGTTGTGGGTTTGATCAAGAAGTCAAGGATGAAATTTTTTTCAGAGTTAAATTGGCTCAAAAATGAATTATTTGATCAAGAAGTCACGGGTAAAATTTGAAGGAAATAAAAGGCAAAAAAATTATTAAAATTAGCTAAGATCCTAGAAAGGTTGAGGAATCTTTATGGACTATTATTTTGGGAATTTAAAATATTTTTAAAGAGGTTTAATTTCCCAAAAATAGCCTAAATAAATTTAAAAGTAATTTATGGGAAACAAGGGCCTATTTTCCCATAAATTCAATAAAAAATAGTTAGAGTTTAAAATTTGCCACAAAAATCTTATAAAAGTTACTTTATGAAGCAAAGAAGTTAATTAAGGAAGAAAATCAATATAAGTATCAAGGATTTATTTGATAAGTTCAGTAACAACAAAGAAGGGTAAAATGGTAATTTCACTAACTGATGCAAGTCCAATTCTTTTGAAGCTCAATACGTGCTGCCCCAAGGCCTAAAAGAAGAGCATTACACTCGGCTTACTGGATCAATTATATTAAAATATTGAAAGTATACAACTAAAGTCAATATCATGTAATTAGTACCAAAAATAAAGGTCAGTCCGACCCTAAATATCAGCTTTTTTAGGCGCGTTAGCCAACAAGAGTGGCCCGTGGGAAGACAGGCTAAAGGTTGGCCAGTGGTTGAACAATCGAACTGGAATTGAGTTGACCCAATCAACCTGGTGTTAATCTATCCAATACAATCAAACCGACAGATTTTGGAGGTTAATGGGTTTCATAAACAAAACTTAAAACATAAAAACATTGAAAAAATCGAATCGAAGTGAAAAGACGTGATTCAATAATTTAAAAAAAAATATATGGTAACAAAATTAGCCTTTAATTCTCTATTTTCTATTTCAACAAATTTACTCATGAGAAAATAAGATAAAATTAAGTCATTTTATCCCTATTATTTTTATCATTGATATTTAATTAAACTCTAAAAATTTAAAATATGAGTAAAATAAAATAATATTCTAGATTTTACCTATTAATTTGTATAAAATAAAATATAATATATTGAATTCTATTATTTTAGTATAACTATTTTAACTCCAGGTTAACCCTGATTTAACCCACTAACCCTATTCTAACTCTAGGTTGACCCTGATTTAACTCACTAATTCTTGAACCATTGTCTTATCTGATTCAATACATGATTTGATTTTTTTTAACCATGGTTTTGATTTCTGATGTATTGAGACCCAATTTTGTCTGTATTGTTTTTCCTTGTTAGAATGAAGGGTAAATGTGCAAGTTCAGTGACAAAGTTATTGGCTAAAAGCACCTAGCACAATTAACCTTTTAAGGTGAAAATTTAGCAATAATCAATTAATAAAAGTGCAAATTTAGCAAAGTTGTTAACTCTCTCTAACTCTGTTAATCAACTAGCATATTTAAGGGTCTAAGGTTTTGTTTTGAGAGCATTTAAATAATCAAAATTAATCCCTTTTGTTTAACTTCCTTCATGAAAGTTGCTCTAAATAATTTTATATGTCTAATATTAATTAAAACTACTCCTTTTTGCTTAACCTTTTTCTTTCTTTTATAAAAAATTAAACAAAAAGGAGTAAGAAAGAAAAAATGTTTAGCAAAAAGGAGTAGTTTTAATTCGTATTAAAAAAAATTATCTAAAGTAACTTTCATGAAGGAAGTTAAGTAAAAAAGAGTTGTTTTGATTATCTAAATGATCTCAAATCTAAGTCTTAGATCCTAAAATATGTTATCTGGTTAACAAAGTTAAGGAATGCTAACATCGTTGCTAAATACGAACCCTTATTAATTGATCATTATTAAATTTGTATCCTTAAAAAATTGATTGTACTGGATGCTCTCATCAATAACTTTATTACTAAATTTACACATTTACTCTAAGATAAATTGGGGCTTGCACGTAACATCTTGAATCTTAACAATCCTGGATTTGGCCGTCTAAATTCTAGAAGCATTAAATGAGGGTAAATAGGTTATAGGAGGAAAGAAGTGGGAACCAAGGTGAGGCCATATCCTCTTTGGTTTTAAGCTGCTTGTCACGGCAAGCAACAACCCAATGGACCATTTCACTCAAGTGCATTTGCCGTGGCAAAGGGTCCTGCTCGGAATGACAAATAAGTAATATGAATAGGTTCCCCAACATGAGTTGGCAATTTGCATCGGAGGAAGAAAAAGAGAGATAGATGTAGAGGTGGTAAAGAGGGCCAGCCCGTTGAATACGGGGTTGTGGCGGGCTCAAATACCCTCTTGCATGTGGGTTGGAAAAATCCCAATTCACCATGCCAACCCGTCTTCTTTTTTTCATATTTTTTTTAGTCATAATATTTCTTTTCAATTTGAACTTGAATTTTTTTTATTTTTTTCAAATACATCACAACTTAAACATAAAATATCTACTTCAAATTTTAATTAATCCATCTTAAACAGATAAATACACTTTATAAGAATGAATTCAAATTAAATATAAATCATAAATCAAATAATTAACAAACATTCAATATTAATTAGGTTTATATTATGAACAAAAGTTCTTTATATATTTTTATAACTCAGTTTTAATTTTAAAACTAAAAAAGATGGGTTAACCCGTCGTAGATGCGGTCAACAAAAAAACTTACATACAAATGGGTTCCATTTTTCACAACACAACCGGCCACGGACAATTTGCTTCGGAGGAAGAAAAAGAGAGATAGAGGTTCTCTTTGCTAGGGCACACTTCCACTTTTAAGCGATTTTGGAAAATCTGCACTCATCTGCATCTAACCCTCTTGAATGGTTCTGTGCGCTCTAGAATTTCTAGATCTAGAGCTTAGGTTAGGTTTGGGATCTGAGTTGGGAAAATTGGAAAATTTCGAGAAATCCTACTTTTGGCTATTTTTCTCTTAAAATTCTTTTACACTATGATAGTTAAAGGTTAATCTAAGAGGTCCATAAGAGTCAGATTTCAGGATTAGACTAGCATTCAGAACTCTGAACCAACTTTTGTTAATTTGAGAGACTTTAAGAGACTATAGAAAGTCTTTATAGATTTACATGATAATAATCTTTATAGATTTACATGACAATAAAAAGTTAACTTATAAATCCCAATAAATGACTTGAGATTGTGCACTCACCTAGATTGATTCTGAAAGCGTCCGACTCGTGAGAAAAGTCTTTTTGATAACCATTTGGGTAGAATAGTGGTAGAAGGTAAACTTATTCCCTCCTTTTGTGTGATTGTTCTGTATTTGTCAGTCTTGTAAAGCCAAAGAGTTTTTATGAATTACTGTAATAATTTTTAGTCTCTATGATGCTATTTTATATGAAGCTGCTTTGTGGGATTGTTTTTGAGAAAGTATACTTCCTAGATAACTCAGAACTTGGGAACTATTTATAAAGGTTGTTACATGATTCATGGTTTTAATATCTCGAATGTGATTTTGTTGTTCATGAAATCAATTTGGCCTTAGCATAACTTGATGATTGGGGAGGATAAATAAGGGGAAGTATGAAATATTGTGACTGTGTGGCACGGCGAACTCCATGGTGAGCCCTTTCACTTTGGGAATATGGTGATCCCGTACGACACCTACATGCAGTAACCCAAAGGGGAACCTATGGTTTGCATATGCTTTCTCGACTTTGGCCGGTTTGCATCCCACGAGCAAAGAGCTTGTCATAGTTGCCAGTAACACGAAATGGAGATAATGCAGAATTGAATCAATAATTATGCTTTTGAACTACTCTTACTTGTCTCACCTATCACCACGAGCCCATAGTGGTTGGAGTTTGGTTGCTGAGATGTTTATAGATCTTACCTTTTGATTTGAAATTTTCGCATGTTTAGGTGTTAGGGAAGGAGCTCTGGGGGAAGTGCCAGCAGAGTAAAGTCACACCCTGACTTTCTAATTTATGTTTATACCACATTAAGACACTTATGGCATCTATATGTCGCTGCATTTTTAGACTTCTTGTCGTTGTGTCACTTGCAACAGCGAGCGAGCCGGTGCTGGAACTTGCTCTCTCTGTCTCTCACCGCGGTGAGCATGCCAACGTTATTGGCCCATTTCATTCGTGAAATTTATAAAAATGCAATGGGATGTAACGTAATAAAATGATAATTACATAGTATTTATTTAGTATGTTATTAAATTCATATTTTATCTCTAAAAAATAAAAATAAAAAGTGAAAAGTTTATTTTAATTCTGTTAAGACTAACAATGAAGGATATAAATGTCTAAATATTGGTTTATGAAATATGCAAGTACACACCGGTAAATTTATACAAGTTGTAATTCGAATTACATAATCAAAGCTATGTAATGGAGATTATCTGATTTGAAGTAATACATTGTAATTAGGATTACATTCAGTTGCATTACTATACCAACCAAACAATTTAATTAATAGAATATATCAGGATTACATGTAATCTTCCTTTGTGTAATTGAACCAAACTGGTCATTATGTTTCAAGTTTAATTTAATTTCATTTGTGGATCTACATTGCTTTAATGTTTTAATCGATTATTTATATGAATCATGAGGCTGAAAACCGGGACCAAAGCTTGAAGTGCCTCAAAAAAGATTACATCTGTTATTAAGAGTGATGATGAGTACCAAGACACATTAGATTTGAATTATTTATATCTAATTTAAAATTTTCAATAGATAATTTTAAAATAATTTTTTTTAACAAAATATAGTTAAAAGATTATTTTCATTTTAAATTATATGTTTCTTGAAATATTCATTTAAAAAACAATGATAAAAAAATTAAATCTTAAACTAGCACCCCGAACGCATTCCCCTCGTCCCGCTGCACCGTAACGAAGGGGAAATGGAGGGCTGTGAAAGGCATGAAGTGCTTCCTTGTCGCTGATAGTCTATTTCGGTCGCCATTTCAGGTGCCGGCACGGGAAGGTAATCTGGTGATTTGTTGGTTCACTTTCGGATTACAAACTTACAATCCCTGTTTTACAGGGAACCATTGTAAATAGATTCCTCTTTTCAGTTCCTTTCTTTGTGTTTTTTTTTTGGGTATGATCTTTTTAATTTCTTTCTTGCCGTTTGAGGTAGAGCATTTACAGGAAAAACTATTCGGCCATTTATGTAGGGACATTATAGTGTTTAATTCTTGATTTGTTGCTTCTGTCTTCGTGTATATATTAAAATTGCCCCTTTTGCACTGTTGTAGAGTATGAAAATACAAATAATATAATATAATTATATCCAATTCAGAATTCTTTCTGTCTCGTGCGTTTCCTCATCATCTCGTTATTTTTGCAGCTTGCATTCCAATTTTACGGCATGACAATTTGTGTGAAGCAATTATTTATATTGCTTAAAAATTGCTGCATTGTGGTATCAAATAAGTATCTTAAGATTTCATGATAGGTATTCATATTCTAATAGTCACTTTGTCTATTTCTTATCTAGGGAGGATAGCACAAAAAAGCTCATTTTCAATAATCGTTTGGCAACATCATGAGCTATTCCAGTCTACTCCTTGAGACTACGTAGAAAAATATTTTTTGCAAGTTTAGTTAAACTCAAGGATTTCCTATGTCATTAATTCTTTGATTTATGGAAGTATGCATGTTTTGAAAATAGAATGGAGGTATATATAGTTTTAGCAAAACTCATGGAAGCTTAGTGTTGAATTTAAAAAGAGAGAAGATAGTACGTTCAGCTGAACTTTGCGATTTTGCAAAATTTTTACTTAGCTTTCGCCTAAATTTTCTTGTTAATTACTGGCACCCCTGGTAGCTAGAAAAAACGAGCATAGAAATATGGTACATTGAACAAGCAAACAAACAAAGTGATTCTAAATTCACCCAACATTTTCTAACTATATGCACTTCTTCAACTTTACAAGGTCATGATTTTGTATGTATAGCTAAATGTTATTTTAGCCATGTCATTGTTGTCAACCTATTATCTCCCTTGCATGTTTGTGAGAGTGACACTATTAACAGAGCATGATCTATTACTCTGTTGAGATGACTCTGCATTTGTTACAACCTTCCTCTGTATGTATGCAGGCTGACATGATGTAGGAAGGTTAACAGTGTGATTGTTAAGCATTGAATTTACTGTGGCCATAGAAGGCCTATCTCTTGCATGTTCTTGAACACATAAAAATCCAATGTGTATGCATCTCACAATGTCATTGAAATAGTCTGGATCAGATATTTCTGACTCTATGAGAGATTTGATATTTTCTTCATTCCATAATTTCCATGCCTGAATCAGAAATGCAAGAGTTTGTAGCAGCATAAATTATTAATTTTTGTAGACTTATGTTAATAATTAGAATTGTGCCTTAATTAATCTGGAGAGGCTTACAAGTTCTAGGAGGTTCAATGAGTGATCATGATCACAAATGCTTGTATTTTTCCTACCACTGATGATCTCAAATAGCAAGACTCCATAACTAAAGACATCTGATTTCTCTGAAAATAGTCCTTCCATTGCATATTCAGGTGACATATAACCGCTGTATTAGTAGTAAAGTTCAACTCACTTGAATCTAGTTGTGATTTATCAAAATTATATATAGAGAATAAAACTTACTATGTTCCAACAACTCTTCGAGTATTGCCTTCATCTTCACTGCTTTCCCAGATTCTTGCCAAACCAAAGTCTGATATTTTAGGATTAAGTTGTGCATCTAGTAAGATATTACTTGGCTTTAGGTCTCTATGTATAATTTTCAGTCTAGAATCTCTATGGAGATAAAGTAAACCACGGGCAATTCCTTTGATAATGATCAAGCGGTTTTTCCAATCTAAAACTTTCTTGTTAGTAGGATCTGCATGAACAACAAAAGAAAGGTTACTTTCTGTTCTACAATAAGAAATTTCAATCCGACGACAGGATATTGATTTAATTAGATAAAATTACTAAACCCTTTCAGTTTTTCTCTGAAGCCATACTGCCTTGTGAGTTAAAAAGACTGTCTTGAGTCTCTAATTTCATAAGGACAAATTACTATATAATAATAGAGAAAACAACACTGCAGCTGCAAAACTTCTATGGGCATAGATAATGAAACAAAGAAGATGGACTAACCATGTATAAAAGCATCCAAACTCTTGTTAGGCATGTACTCGTATACCAACATTTTTTCCTCTTCTTCAATACAGCATCCTAGAAGTCTTACAAGATTACGATGTTGAAGCTTTGCAATTACAATCACTTCATTCATGAATTCTTTCAGCCCTTGTTTAGAAGTTCTTGAGAGTCTTTTTACTGCTATTTCTTGTCCATCTTGCAATTCTCCCTAGTGGAATACATAAATATGCATGTGTGTGTGTGTGTGTGTGAGGCAACCTAATAGGAGTCATAGAAATTATCGGATAGAAGATTCATTCCACAAGATTTAGGTACCTTGTATACTAGACCAAAACCACCCCGTCCAAGTTTATTAGCAATGCTGAAGTCATTCGTTGCAGTTGCAAGGATTCTAAAATCAAACAGTGGTAGCTTCTCAAGTTTTGCAATTTTCAGGTCTCCAAGTGGGTTTTCTTCTTTGTTCTGCAATAATTTTGCCTTGCTCTCCTTTCTTCTTGCTGAATACAATCATATGATCAAAATACCCCGAAATAAATCAATACAAGAAGTCAAGACGGTAACTGGGTTATAACATCTTTTACTTTTTCATTTGATGACTAAGATAATATATTTTTATTATTCTACAAACATGGCAAAGAGAGAAAGAGTATTTGTGATCCATTCAGTTAAAAAATAGTTCCTAAGCAACAAACCAAGAAGATAACATGATTTTTCTTCATATAAACAGACATCTGGGAAGCATACCAGAATATTTAGCGGTCCAAGCCTTCAAGATATAAGCACAGATGGCAATGATAATCACTCCTACCATCACTGTTACTATGATAACTACTTTGAAGTCTTTCTTCGTCCTCTCTGTATTGATAGCATTATAAACTCATTTAGAAACATCATAATGTCAAATAATTGACTCAAAATGTACCTACCATGTTCTGAATAGGCTTGGCGGATGTTAAGATTAATTCCACCACTGGACAATCTGACTATGTCTGTTAAGTTTCCAATCCAGTACATGCAGGAAAAAGCAGAAACATACGCATATGCTGTACAATTGCATTTATTTATGCACTGAGTTCTACATGTGTCCTCAGAAACAAATGATGCCGTTGAATGGTCTGGAGCTTTTGTCATCTGCAGCTCCAAAAACCAATCATCTTTGCCTCCATTACTTGCACATTGCAGCGATGCCCTTCTCACACACCCACTTGTCCAATTTTGGTTATTCCATGCATTGGTATTCATGGGCTCAAACCCTTTCAAACAACTGCAGGTTGGTGAATTACTGGAGTCACAGATCGCATATGCCCCACAGTAGTTATAAGTATCACAGTCCTCTTGAACGTTTTGCTCTCCTACTTTGTTTTTTCTGGTGGTGTAAGCCAATTTTCTTTCCGAAGGGTTTTTTCTTGATATACCTGTTTTCTGGTGTGAACTAATTGCCAGATCTGAATGGTCTGTGTGACTTGGATGTTGGAAACTCTCCCATAATGTCGTTCCTGTATGGTCGTCTATCAGCACAAGGTTACCAGAATTAAGAAGTTGGGCAGTGGAAGTTGATCCTTTGCTTGACAAATTTGATGACCAGAAAACCTTTTTATTCCCATCCAATACTACAAGATTTTTGTCCTCAGATATAGTGATGACCCCAGAAGAATCCTGCAACGGTTGGTTTCTGTTAGCCACCCATGTGACTTTGGAATTGAAGACATACCAGATTCCTACATAGCGGTCTGTTGTATTTTGGGGGATGAAGAATCCGAGTTTGAACAAACTGTTGTTGGAGCTTATAGTTTCTGAATCTTTGATGATTACAGATGATGTAATGGAGTCCAAGGCAGTGACCAAACCTACACAGAAGCTTAAGAGCATGAGAGAAATGGGCAGTAATCCCATGAGGAAAACCAGCCCCCGATTGTTAGTACTCCGTGTCTCGTTTTCCACTTCATCACAAGCAGGAGCATTTCCCTATTAATATTGTTGATCACAAGTCTGAGGTAAGAGAAGGTGCTGGAGGGAGCCTTGACTGTGGTCAACCCAAATAGCAAGCCCCTCTCTATTTTCTTGTGAGCTCAACCAAATGACAAAAGGAAGACTGGAAGAGCAACGACTCTTATTTTTGGCCACAAGAGGATAAAAGACTTAACGGCAAACCAGTCGCACAATTTTATTTCTAGCTAGCTGTGTGTGTCTACCACACCCTATCACATGTCATGAGGGATGATCACCATATATGTATGTATTTCACACATGCTCACATACGTGCACCTGCACACAAGAAAGAAATACTAATGACTATCACTTCGTACTAGAGCTAGAATCCTTCTTTCCCCCTTCTTTTGGGCAAAGAAGAATCCAAGTTTATATGTATTGTTGTTAGAGATTACGGTGTTGGACTCTATGGCGAATAGAGATTATAGAATACTGTCCAAGACTGTGATCAACAACAGGCACAAAAACTTAATTCTATGAGGACTGTGTGTGTGTGGTTTTTTTTTTTTTTTT